>LGAG01000065.1:425197-436517 GCA_001278395.1 Lerema accius
ATCGGTAATCCGCTAGGAACAATATTATTTCTGAAGCAAATCCTTTATTTATTTGTTTTCTGAATCGATTCAATTAGGATCGAGCGATTTCGCGGTTTGTTTACTTATTGAGTGTGAGGTTTTATGCGTAATTGGTAAGATCGAATGACAGCAAATGAGATATGCGTGCATTGCGTACTACAACATGTTTGAAAATTGATACTGTATTGATACGCTTGTTTGTTGCTATTAAATTATTTATTTGATTAGGTATAGTAGGTACTATGCTTTGTGTCAGCATTAATATTTGCTGCGAGATTTTTTCCATGTTGTTAATGGATCTGTATGTCCAGATAGGACACTCTCTATTTACAATAACATTAGTGAACCATTAAATGTAACATAAGAAAGGTAATCTCATATGATAACAGTTGTCGTAATTAAAAGAAACAACAACACGATCAGGCCCCTAAAGCCGTGATAAGCAAGATCTTTATTGACTTAAAAAATAGTCCCGCCGGTTCAGTTAATAGGGAATTTTGAGACTCAGCAAGAAAATTCAAGGCGGGTGATTAATTTCGTCGGCATCCTGGGATTTGCCGTTCGTTCTCGGAGTCACGCTACGCGCAATGTAAATCATCCGAATACCGACCCGGGTAGCCGTTTGGGGTTGCCGAAACAATTTGAAAAAACAAAATCATGTGATTTTCGTTGCGTAGCTTGTTTAGGAAGGAGTTGTTGAATTTGATATTTTCTTATAATAAATAGCTTAAGAAATAGAGATAGGTCGATTTTCTTAACTTTAAAACAGTAGAAAGACAGTACAAATTGTCATGACTAATCACAAGATGGTTCTAATAACTACTACATTATTGGCAAAAAGTGATGAAATCAGCAAAACCAACAGATTTTAGGTCATTCAATTGTTATGGGTAGTTGTAGCCTTCTACAATAGACCTATATGTGTAATTTGGTGAATCTAATTCAATACTCCTTCCGTCAAAGCTCGGTCGATGGGATGCATAAAAAAGCACAGATGTGGTTGTTTTTTCATTAAAATATCCCCGAATTCCACTTGGTGAAGCAACTTAAAATTACGTCAAATATCCGCTGCCTGATCACCCTTCGGAACGAAATGCCAAGCCCACTAAAATTTCCCGCTCGATATCTACCAAATAGAAATGATTCCTTATTTTAACCGATCGGGATTTACTTAGTAACTTAAATAATATAAAACAAGTATATGATTAAAAGCTTTTAGTAACAAGACGCTAACACCAAAAGTGTAACAGTTGAATAAAATTCCTTCAACTCTGCAAATGCTTTAAGAAGATTAAAACTAGAAATTTACTTTGTCCTGAATGAAAACAAAAAGCTTTTCGCCGTCTTGCCCAGTCTGTCGCATCACGAGCGGGTAAACTATAAAAGGTTGAAAATTTATATTGTCATTGTCTTATTGTCATTTTTGAACGTTTTTACTCGAGCAGAAATTTAGGAAGAAAAGTATAGCCAATGATAGCTCAAGTGGACGAATCTTCAAGAAAAAGATAGCTAAAGTTTTATGGAAGTGACAAAGGCTATGTAATTTAAAAAAAATATTTTACTATTAATTATGTACTACTAATTTGTGAATTTTATTTTTATTTATAATCTAAAAATCGCTAGGTCATCGTCTGTCGCTTGTAATGAAACTAGATCATAACATCTCGTCTCACACACCAGATCTCGTTGCACTTAAAAATTTATGAAACAAATGGACGGAACCAGGGTCCCGGGGGATCGCGCCTGGCTGGATTTTCCTAGTTAGTTGCAATGTGTTTAAATTTTAACTTAAACTGGAATGTTAAGCTCATAGCACGCCACTGAACTCTGGTGCGAAGAATTTTGTATTGCCTTTACTATTCGCTAATTATAATAAATAATGTATGACTCGTGCAGCAGTTTTCATTTTATAACAAGGCCAACTTTTTCTTTACTGTAAATTTGAGTGAAAATGTGCATACATTAAAAATTTAAGCGATGTTGACTTTTACTTTAAATCTGAGAACTTTAGTTATTCTTTAATTAAATTTAGAAATTGCCATTTAGGGACCATTGTATCTGATGAAATTTGGATGAAGAAAGGAGGAAGACAATTAAAATGTCATATTAATATCACAAGAATATAATGTAGGGAAAGTCCAACATTCCTACTAAACCTTTCAGGAAATCATCAATTCAAGTTATAAAACAATATGGATCAGGAATAATAAGACGGCGATAAATCTTTAGGCCTATCAAATACATACCTATCAAGAATCATAAAACAGAATTTTGCTCATAAACCTAAACCATCCCAAATTATTCACAAAAACGTATTCTCTTAAAGAAGTGTATCATCATAAAGGAACTGCACAAAAAGAGTATTAAAGTATAAGACTCAGGGCGGATAAGTAATAATTATTACCTGAGGTTTTATGAACGTTCATTGCCCGTCCTACCTTTTCTCACAGGGATTTGTATGCCTTATTGTTTTGGAACTTGTAATTTTACTTCTGTGTTTTGCATAATTCCTTAGTCCATATTTCTTATTACCAGTCTTAAATCTAAAATCACCATTATCTTTTTATTTACCTTTAAAGACTTTAGCGTGAATAACAAGTTTAATCTTAAGATTTCTAATGGAGGATTTTGCTAAAAGCAAGCAAGGTAGGAAGACTTTTTTCAATTCAATATCTGGCTAATTGTATAAAAGAAGCTGTCCACAAGTTAAATGGCTAACACGATTACGGGACCGAGTGAATATCGGGAAGAAGTTGAGGATAAGAAAAGTTGGACGGCGTTGTGAACACACAAATGCCACGGTAACGACAAGACTTTTCTTATGGTATGTTTACTCTTTGCGGGTCTAACTGTTCATAAAAATCATTTTCTTCATCGCTTTTAAATCACTTAAATAATTATACACAACTATTACATTAATTTAAGGCAAATAATTTTCATCTAATTTTTTTTTATATTTACTTATGATAATTACTCGTAGTTATTAAACATTTCAGTATATGTAAAAGACATTTTTATTTTATTATGAACTAAAAGACCTGAAAAAAATAAACCTGTATGTAAGAATTATTCTTACAATATTGATACATTTACTTTGTAAGAACCTATATTCTATTCCACTATCATCTGGCCGCTATCCAGGTGACTCTAAGATAACTTCGTGCTTGATCATAATTTAATTTAATTTTGATATAATTGGTCAAACTTCTACTGTTTAAACTACTGTTTCTAATAACAGATTAATCTCAATCTTCCTTTTCCTTGTATTAACTTTATTAATTCCATAAAGCTATCGAATCGAGTTTCAACAAATTAATTACCAGTCCCTCTTACGGCAGTTACAAAACTTACAAAGTCATAAAATAATTCGAAAGCTTAATCCCACGTTCAATACTCACTTATTATTGAAATCATTGAATTTTTTTATAAAAGAATTAGATATATCACAACTTTTTCTCCATTCGAGCGAATCCATTCGACTTGGTCGACAATGACCTTTAGAACTTTTATTTCGTTCAATTGAAACCGGTTTGGTCTAAGGCTAGGACCCGTTTGTTGCTATAGTAGTCTCAGAGTCGATTTCTCAAGCATAATGTAACTGCCGAACCGTAAGGGGCTTCGTTCAATTTTATTCATGTACTCTTTAGATTCACAGTTTAGTTGTATTTTTAAGCGTATTTAATGTTGTCGTTCTTGATTTCAATATTTGGCTAGTAAATTTTGTTTATCATCTACCTAGCGTTAAAAAGATGTCTTTGAACTTTAAAAGGCGATAAAAGGAATTCAAACCCAAAAAAGGCAAAAGAAACAATTACCAGCCCGAGATTTTTTGCTAATTTAGCTACTACAAATAAAAAAATATAAAAACTTAAGACACACACGACATAGAGCAATGTTTTAACATCGCGCACATCGCTGACAAGATATCTGAAACGAGTTACATTCAAACATAAAAACTCGATTCATTTGTCATTTAGAAGGACGATTTTATCGCTGTTGTGCTTCACGAAGATTTATAGCCTTAAGACTACATAAACTAATTATTCCATAAGATATTACAAAAAGCGTTGTAGTAAAGCGATCACTTTAAAGCCTATTATTTAAGAAAAAGAAAAAATTGCCAGCCAGCAATGAGCTGCATAAACGAATTAATTATGCCATAAACCCAAGAGCAGCTAAGGCTATAAAGGGATAAGTTAAATCTCGGAGAAACTGAAGTCTCTTGCCGAATTATATCGTTAACTGGAATTGAACTAAATTAACTCTTTTAATAATGAGTCACGTATAAAGATTCTAGATTAAATTGAAATTAAAAAGCGTCTGTAAGTTTTCTATGGATAGAAATTTAAGTGTATTAGAGTTACATGTAACTTATGGTATGATAAAGATGATGCTTTTTATAAGAAAAAGATTTAACTAAAAATATAACTTTTATTATAGGTACTGGAGCTAGCGTCTTATAATTTGAGAGGCCCGTAAACTTCAGATTTTCAAAAGCTCATTGTAGAGAAGGACGAATATTCTATAGTAAAAGAAAGATAAAGTTATTGAGTATGAAACTTCGTTACACAATAACTGGTTGTATTTTATGAAAGAACAAATATTATTTTTCAATTAAATTTTATTCTATCGAATAAGTACTAGTTCTCCTACCATCCATAGCAATTAGCTGTGACCGCAATCTATTAATTATTCTAAGTAAAAAATGAAGTAGAAAAGTAAAATTAGTTTTTAATATCTTTAAGTACGGTTTAATAAAGGCAGAGAAAGTAATTTATCAAGTCATACTATAATAAACTGAACATAAATTTAACATGGATGAAAATTCAAAATCCCTCGCCGCCGGCAGAATAGCAAATAATTGTGAAAACGACGTTGTATTAAAAATACTAGACATATTTTCTCGGCGGCAGATGGCTGTTATAAAAGGTAAAGGTGAATTTCTCGTTACCAAAATGAGTAAACCCCTCTTTACAAGTAAGAATATTTAGAATTAAGTTGACAAGTTTCACCTAAAAAAAATTTATTTAAAAATACATTTAAAAACAGGAGTTAACATAAATAAAAGTCGATTAAGTAGTTAATCGCCATAAATTGCATAGAAAGAAAAACAACTGCTAGTAATTGTAAAGAACTATAAATACAATCTCAGAGACAAGTAATCCCTAGAAAAAACAACCGAAACATTTTAACCAACAAAATGTATTGTTAACTACTAGACGAAAGAAAACAGCGATAATGCGAGTTTTATGCTTCTACGACCTTCCATTACTTTCCAATCAAACTTGTTCAGTAAAGTTGGGACTACCAAAAATACCTAATCAACCCAACACAAGCTTATAGTTGGGCTCACTCTAGAAACTTCGAAGCTACAAACAGTAATATATAAATTACGAAATGGGGTGAGACTCGGAGTGAATGAGTATAGGGCAAATACTGAGTCGTAATAAGTTTCGCGTTGCTTATTAGAGTCTGATGACCTCATTCCGATTATTGCCTCCTCAACAATCATAGCTGTAAAGACATTTCAATCGGAGTAATTTCGACTTACTTCTAAAGTCGGGTCTTAACTTTCAACGTTTCAGAATTACTTTAATCCAGAATTTCACAACCGTCGAATAATTTGTGTGACTACTTTGTAATGACTGTTTGGTGTTTGTAATTCTTAAGCCTAAGTAGAGTTATTTATTATTGAACATTATCAATTCAGTTATACTATTGAGTATTATAGATATGAAAAACCGTTTTTTGAAATTGTTATTTACACCGCTAGCCAGGCTAAAGCTTATACGAAATTGAATGATATATATGGTCCAGTTTTGCTGTTTCGTCGAGAACTTGGTCGTTGCGATTTTCAGACGACGTCAACGTTGTTGCAGAAAATTTATTGCCATTTGCTATTTGTACCAGACTTTCTGTTTTCACATGTCACTGTACGAGTTTTGCAAGTTTAGACTTCGGATAAAGTTAAGGTGCTATATTGAAACTGAAAATGTTAAGTAAATAACTGCCCTCCGCAGACATTAGTTCAATCTACTTAATATTTTGTTTGTTAATTTGCCAGAATACGAGTAGTAATATACTGTTATATTATAAACAATGAAGAATAAAAGCAGCAAACACATAAATATCCGAACAGAGCCCGAAACAAAATAGGGTTCACGTTTGAATAAGAAATCAGATCAGAATAGAAATAGATGAATATATGACAGAGCTCGTAAAAAATGCGTAGGATATGACATCGTGTTTGTATGCTGTAACATTAAGTGTAATATTGTTTTTATATCAAACGTCCAAACGTCTGTCTACACGGAGGTAATTCTTAGGCAACAAACGCCGTTCTCCAGCATAATGGCACCATTAAAACACCACCCACAAGTGTAGAGCAAATTGCATTCACCGACATGGGCACGTATTTTACAATCAAACGTTGATTTCCACCGAGCTGCCAAGATCGCATTAGGGTACATAAATTTTCTTACTTAAACGATAAAGTCGAAGAAAGGTTTCACACGAAATTGATTTAGAAAGGGGTCAGTCTTCAACCCTTTAATTTATATTTGATGCTTCGTTAGGTTTCATTAGTAACGGTAATTTGGTAACTTTAATAAATTGGTATAGTACTTTAGTTACATATAGAAAGAAATTTTGTTGTTCGCAAGAAATAAGTTCTTTAATCAAAAAACCTGAGTGTGATTGTAGTGAAGTTAATCGATCGACCGCAAATTCAAATGATCTTATCGGTAAAGTTTAGACCTAATCTGAAACTTAAAGCTAACCTAATGAGAATTAACTAAATACGAAAACACGGGTTTCGTGAGTAGGAGTTGTAATCGACGTTATAGCAGACAGGCACGAAGAAAAATTTCGCTTTGGTCGCGCAAAGTACCTTTTATTTCAAGGAAGTGTTTAAAGTAAATTAAAAGCGGGCAAGGCGAGTTTTTCAGTCAATCTTTATAATCTAACAATCAGTTTGGAGAACGTTACAATCACAATTCCAGTAATAAACGAAGCCAAGGCGCGGTGCAACCTTGGAAATAGATCTGTTGCTATACTCGAGTTCGCTACATGACGAATAAAAAACACCACAAAAACTGAGTCGAGACAAAACCCGTAGCTCGCCTGTTCGGATTATAACCGTCCGAAACTCCGCCCTTTTCGTATTTTTTATTACACGCTATATTGTTGTATTTATATCCCAGTGTGGTAATAAATTTGTTCATAGCCAGATTAACTCTTAGCCATATAACGCTTTAAACGGAGCTATTACTTTGACAAGAGTACCACCCACACGCTAAAGAACACAAATGTAGAAAAATAATACTCGTAAACATTTCTCAATTGTAACTTCGTATCGATTGATGAAGGCAATTATGCTTTTTACAGAAATTATCGTCTCATTGATTTTGAAATCGTGCTAATTGAACGTACCATTGTACTATAAACTGTTACAGATGATACAATCGGAATTAATAGTTTCCTTGTGATACAAGTACGAGGCGGCCATAAAAAATGGTTAATCCGCCTTCTTTACTAATTGAAGTAGGTCTAAAAAATATGACCTGATTTAGTAAAAAATACAATCGAGACTGGAATTTTAGATGAATGTGATTGATTTCATTAAATCTGCTTTTAGTGAATCAGGAAAAACAGAGCTAGAAAAATTAACGAAAATTCGCTTCCCCGAATACGCTGGTTGAAATCAGCGGCGCGAATGACCTAAGATTAACATTTCCTAGTAGTGAACGCGTATCACGCACACGTTTACACGTACGCGCATGAACCCCGCCGGCTGTGTACACGAGAAAGGCCACACACACAAGCTAAGAGGATGACTAAAAATATTACGAGTTGACATTGAAATGTTAATGCACTCTCTGGGTTCGCCGGCGCATTTTACGGATATTTCGCTCGATCCTCGACTCCGCAATAAAATCGTGCATTACCTTTTTATTTTATCGATTGTTTTGACTGCTATAGCTTCATTCGTGAACGCTATCGCGTGATTGAGTGTGTTTTATGTGATAATGCGAAAAATACTATGTCGAGTGTCAATGCTCTCTACATTTCATGCAACACCAACGTCACTTGTCTAATCGCTTATTGGATCAGCGCTCGGCTTTTCGTATTTTTGTTTTAATTTAATGTTGTTATGCAAGACTTTTATATTGTTTGAACATTATATCAATGTAATTGCGAAATCGCTTCCTCTTGTAAATGAGTCATTGATAATATTATTATCTCATCCTAAACATAATCTTTAAAAATCTTTTACCGAATCATATTTAAAACGACACAGGGTTCACTATATTTCTTAGTAAAATAATTCCCTAATTTTCAAAAACGACTTAATCTAACTAATCTTAGCGCTCAAGAGCGCAGACATAAAACTTTATCCTTCCAATTCGATTAAAATGTTAATAGTTTCCGATTTCGCTCGCTACGAACGTTGAATTTGTTAAAACGTATTTCTTGTAATAATAGATATCGATTCTCGGTACCGTATGTATGTATTTCTCATGGTAATCATCACTCGACGTAGGAAATTATAAGAGTTACTGCGACTGAATCTAGCCTACGTGATTACAAACATATATCTATAATGTATTGCACAATATTTTCGAATTTGCCATCAGATTATATAAAAGAGCAGCTAATCAACTTTCATCCGACAATTTTATTTTCTTTTTATCTTATGACACCAATATTACATTTACTTCGATGGATTTAATAATTATATCTTTTCCTGTTCATTGATTTCGATTTATTTCGTTTCAATATATTAAATAACAGTAACACTATCTCTGTTTTATTGATACTATTTAAATATTCTGAATCTGTCATCGCATGTCAAACAAACAATATTATTTTAACCGGACATTTGTAAATTCTAAACGAAATTAATTATAATCAAGATATCGCAATACAGCATAAAATATAAATTTGCATATAAATTTTAAGTTCAGAAACAATTCTTCCTGGTTATGCTTTTATAAAATTTATAAAAAAGTAATTATGAAAACGAAAGGTAAAGCTTTAAACATTTTTGCGACCTAGGGTTTCCCATTTCCCCCCATAGCATGTGTTGATATCATTAATTCTCAGTGGGTAGCCCGTTTAGCAATTGAATTTCAGGATGTATAACAGCATTAATTGCAGCGTGCGCCAATGGGTGCTTATTAAGATTATGTGGGCGATAATGACCGAACCCTTTTTTAAAAGCTACGGCCGCGCACCGATTTTTAAAACTCCACGCTTTTATTTTCCCCGCGTTCCTATTGAGTGCTGCCAAAACTTTTATGTTGTATTTAAGATCAATTTCTGCTTAACCGATTTTATTTGTACTATTAACTTATTATTCTATTTAGTTCATATTTTTATCCTTATTAAGCTAAATTACAACATTGAACATAATTATTTATAACATTTATGAGATTCTCAAATTATACTTATTATTACTAGTAATAAAATTATGTTGTGACTTTAAACATACTTTTACAAGAGTAATTTTAATGTGTGAAGCGTAGATATTAACGTAAGATTTAATTACACTAACAGCTTTTATAATTTCATTGATCCCTCAGAAACTATTAAATATTTGGTACCTTGTATATTCATGCTTACAGTTTTAAAAGTCTTTTTGCATTTTCTCAAGTTCTAAGATTCCAAATTCTCTTAGGAATATTATGTATAGGAAGTTTAATATTGGTTTTTTCAGGTACTGAGCTAAATTATGTTTTTTGAAATAGAATTAGCTACGAACAAGTATTTTTTACAATTTTTGACACTACTTAATGAGAAGTAAAAGCAAAATTCAAAAGAAATATTTAAAGCGACGGACGTAAATAAATTAACTTTCAGCCTATTTATACAATATATCGAAGGACATATTTACAAATAATGATAAATACTGTTTTGCTAGATCAAAATAAAGTTAAGGATAGCCGTTTTGTAAACATGTTGACGTCCTATTCGTAATGCGTTTTTTAATCTTGTTTTGATTATTTCGAATGTGATAAAAGTTACGCGTATTTTTATTTACGCAGCTCGCTACTGCGTATATCTCGATGATATTTTATTTGCAGGTAAAAAGTAATGTTTTGATGGAGTTTTTGCAAGGTTTTTTTCATTTTCACAATATTTCTGAAATTCGACTTAAAATTTTTTTGTTGAATTATTTTTGTGGCAAATCTCGTCTGTTGTATCAAGTTTTATTTCCACATAATTTGACTTGTTTAGACCGTAACGAGCAATAAATACGTGTTTATTCTGATTTTGGCGTATCAATTATTATTTAGTAATATTAAAAACTTGTATTGCACATTTTTGTTGATAGTAGTTAGTAGTAGGTAGTTGTTATTGACTTATTGGCATCATGCTGTATGTTTAAGGTTTTAAAAATTAAATATTTTTATTTTTATGCTTACATATTTGTTTTTGGCAAAAAATATATTTTTTAAATTTTTTTACATAAATTATTTTTTATTTTATTTTTGTAACATTAACATTTTGCAACTGAATTTATTTTGGTTTTCACTAATAGGTAGATAAAATTTATTATTGAAAAATAATGTTACCTTACGATAAATTATTTCCTACCCACCAATATTTAATTAAAATTTTTATCTATCGCGTAAAAATTGTTTTAATTATCCCCAAACTTGCCATCGTTATTTTAAACATTTCGGTCATTTTTAGAGTTACCTCAAGTTTTTATAACACCGTTTTATAATTTTGGTACACTTCACTGGTATATCATTACTAGTCCGACTTACCTGTGTGGCATCAGTGTAGGGTGTCGACGAATTTTTGTCGACCAATTGCGACCCAAACACCGGAACACCGCTCGAAGTCGGCGTCGACGATCTCAGGTCCGAAACTTGTTGGGGGACCATTTTGCGTTAATCCAAAAAAAAACCCCGTAAACAAAACACAAAAACCACGGTTCACGTATTGCACTTAACACTAAAGACTAATGCGAGTTCAATGTCTCTTAAAAAGTTTTTATTGCAGTCCGAAAAAAAGCAGCCTTTGCTCGTACCGACACCGGAGCCTCTCGGCAGGTGATATGCCGTAAACCTCCCAATATCTGGACACTATTATTAATTTTCGGTCTAGAATTAACGATCTGCCGCTATCTTCTTCGCCGGCGAACGGTCCAAAAGTCATAATTTCAGCGGGCCTCGTCCGCTCAGTTGCGAAGCGGGGAGAGTCGCATAATCGGGATCGCTAGCGGCTACGTTCGCACTCCGCGGTGACAGAGGATCTACTAACCGCTCGGCAACGTGCAGGCAGAGTG
>LGAG01000065.1:458878-470206 GCA_001278395.1 Lerema accius
TCAAAAATCTTTAAACATTACGTTAATACTTGAACGCACCCTAATAGCTATTTCACAATTTGCATGAATTTATTTATTTAGCTGCACAGGAAAAAGAGCAATGTATACTTTATAAACAGGGAAGGGCTTGGTATACAAGTCATTTGGTAATAGATTATTTTTTAAATGCGATCCTTGTATTTTTGATTGTCACGCCTAAAATTAAGATCATGAAAAGATCAACTGTAGTTTGATAATAACGTATTTATTAGGTATAAGGTACCTGGTTCAATATTTACCCTGCAGAATTATTTAAATTTTTTAACCAATTTTAACCCTCCGGTGTACTCCAATCCAATAACATATTTTAGAAGTAAACTTTTTTAATTCCCTTAAACGAAATGGTCAGTCGCAAATAACGTTGTTTAATTGACCTTTTATTTTCCATATTCACCCTTAAAATTACCTACTTTTGAACGCAGTCGCGTAAAAAACCTCTCACCTTACTTAACCCCAAAACGCGAGTGGGCTCGCGTGACCGAAGCAATTAATATAAAAACACCGGCCAAACTGAGCGACACTTTATCTAAATTGTAAATAAGCTCCCAACCACGACGTGTTAACTTGCAGCGTGAAATGTATCATGTGAGTAGCTATAATTAAACCTGATTGTTTGTTTGTACACGCCATGTCCTTCCAGCAGCCAAGCGGACCCTAATTTCATATAATTTTACGCACCATAAACATCTCGAATGCGGCCATGTTTACAACATTTCGATTTGTTAAGTGGCCGTGAGTTTGATTTCAGATAAGCTTATTTTATTTTTAATTTATGGATATATAAAAGGTTATTTAATATAACAAAATCTCTTCCTCATTGGAATTTGGAAAAAGATTTTTCAAGAAAAATTGTGTAAATGAAACTGAAAAGTATTAATTGTGATTGTAAAATTCAATTGGAGAACTTAAGTTCCACAGCACTGTTCAGAAGTCTGTATAATTGCTTGCAGGGAAGTTTTATATTATAGCAAAACAATACACTTAAAATAACTTGGTTTTAATAAAGTCTCGTTTCACTTTTTAATCCCATAACTGTTTATACTCGTAAATGATGTGCAGACCTAAAGTTTCTGTGCAATATTTTCAATGAAGCAATTACTAACGAACTTCATTTAAAAATTTCTGTGATTCCTCAACCGAACGTATTCCATTCCTTAAAACCACTGAGCTATCACTGAAACTATAAATACATATCACGTGTGAACCACATACGATTCCACATTTTTAATATCCATCCCGGTTCTCACTTATCCATCCATCCATCCCACTTACTCGCGAGACCTTTCGTTGTATTTCCGCCGCGTTGATTGATGTAATGTTTTCGCCTGCTATAGAATAATTAAATAGTTCGCGATGGGAAGGAATTTGTGCGGCATCAAAAGGGTTATGGAGTGTTTGAAGGAATTAATTGGTACGGGAATTACGTTAATTACTATATTTTTTGTTTTTGAAACGAGCTGGTTACGTGTTAAATTATTTAAGGCGTTGAGAGGGTTAACTTAATACGAACTCGTTGGACAGTTAAATACCGTCATTCCAACATTTCTTACGCTTAAGTTTTTCAGTATTTTATTCCTTAGATATCTTGTTCGTTATTAATTTGATTTTTAATGTAATAATTGTTTAAAAAATATATTAAAGTTATAATTAATAACATAAGTTAATCGTACTGAAGTAGACAAACTATTATTTTTATTTAGATTTATGAAAAGACTTAACCTATTAACGGCTTAATACTGAGGACGGATCTCGCCTCATTACTGAGGAGTCTTAGATCGTACTTTATCACGCTACTCCAAGGCCTGGCTATGAATAAATAATATAAAATAAATAAATATTGTATGCTTGTGGGTTTATGCTGTTTAACATCTTTTGTACCGTCGCATCTACAAGCTTATAATATTGACCTATCTTAGGTATGAATTTTCTTGTAGTATCTATCAATAAGTCTCCCATTTGGTCATTGGCGACACCTCTACGGTCCCTATAGGGTACGAATATTCGTAGATAGATACCTAAAAGATACTAATGTCAACGTCATAACAATGCCATAAACCTTTCAAAGAAAATGTCTCACGCGGGAATCGAACAGCGATCTACAATAAATTAAACCCCTAATTCTAAACAACGGCGTTAAAAACCCATTACGGTCAAAATTAATTACGGCGAAAAAATACATTAGAGAAGTTAGTACGGTGCGCGACAAAATTGTGCATATTTCCATAAAAAGTTGCACAGGATACGCGTCCTTGTTTGCGAAGAAATAAGGGTTTGTATAGCGTGGGCTTATTAGTTAAATACTTGGCATCCCGTTGCCTGTAGACCAACCACCTGCGTAATTCGAAAGCAAGTTGTTTGCATACATTATTCCCTTTTTAGCATTCCGCAGTAAATACGACGGAGCCATATATGTGGTGCGACCGGACTTGGTGATTTAGGTCTCATTGTTAAGTGCTAATCTTTGGTTAGACCTCTCCAAATAGGACACACTCTGAGGTAATATAAATTGGTAATAACCATTTGCTTTGGCGGCACTTATTATTTCAAGGTGTATTTATTATGTTGCTACAGTTATGGCCAGAATTGTGGTCGTAATTATAGCAGAATTAATGACGTAATTGATTATACTTCAAGCGATTGCTTTCTCGTATTTGTCATTAACATAATCAAAGTTGCGCTGTAAAATGATATCGTAATAATTTTATTACAAAATTACATTATGTAAATTAATTTTTTTTTAGTTTGTATTGAAGTGTGATTTAAAAAATTGAGATTTCGAAAACATTAACATACCTACTTGTCTGTATAATAATAATAATGGATGTAAGTAAAATCCAGTAAAATCCATAAAAATCTATTTTGTATCGAAAAATATGCTAAGTAAGTCTTCATAAGAATCAGATTAAGAACTTAAAAATTAGTCAATGTTTTTAAAAATCTTTGTATACTGAACCCGCACTCACAAATACATTTATTAATTTAATTTCCTAATAAACGTCACTAACATGTATAAGTTCATATTTATGCTGTCTATTAAATCTAATAGGAAAGGGTTAGTTTTCTATGGGAGGGAGAATTCTCTTGGGTCGGTCGGCGCCTTTAAGAGGGGTTAGGGGAGGGTTAAGGGAGGGTTAAGGAGGGGTTAGGAAGGTCAGATGACAATCGCATTGGAAAAACCTGTTAAGGGAATATGAGGACTACGAGTATGATTGATCCCTGTGGTATACTCAACGGCAAATTAAAGTATTTTAGTATTATTGTTTATTAATAAATTACTTTGGATGGCGCAAGCAGGTTATGCGCAGTTTGGAACTAGAAAATTAGTGTTACGGAATACTTTACAGCGACATCTGTTGTATTAAATAAGGAACCTTATTAGCGCCATCTAGGGAACATGTAGAACAACTCCATTACAAGGAAATCTGAGACTGTGTGAGTACCGCTTTATTTTCAAAATGACATGTACTTACACCACAGATTGCATAAAATTAAGCTTCGTCTATTTCTTCTCAAACTAAACTTTAAGTTTGCTGAATCTCAAACGCCTAGGTAGCATTATTCTTAAACCGGTACTGTAAGTCAAACCTTACTCGTTTCAATATATATAGATTCTGTTGAATACTCCGGAAATTGTAGAGGGTACTTGCCTACAGTGGGCTACCGTATACCTACTGACATCCGAGCTCCGATCATACTTACGATTAAACAACTTATCATCACTTATCGTAATCAAACGAACATGTAACCAACACGTAGTTACAATCCCAAACTTTCCAATTCAATATTGGGGTAAATGCCCTACGTGTGACTCCCATTCGACTTCCCATTTCAAATAATAACTAGTTACCAGTTACCACATCACGGTGACCATAAACCCGTAAAAACCTCATTACTAAAGCCATAAAGTCGATAATCGCTTACACGTCAATACTCGACAAAGGAAACTTTCAAATAAAATAGGTTAATAGGTATTTTAACGCCGAAACTTAAGTCTTTTTGTTTTAGATGCACTGTTTAACGCCAAAGAGTATTTAGGACAGAACTGATAAGTATGGTACCACGTTTCATGCCGTTTAACCAGTCCTAAGTTCGATTCCCAGTCTATGTATAATGTCTATGTTACTAACAACACAAGGAATCCTAGGTTTCGGCTACGGCAGACAGGTGTGTTTATTTTCACATCGATAATAAGGGCAAAGGGCCACTTAATAATTAGGTACACAATATTTTATTAATCTTTGACCCATTTATAAGCAATCCTTTTAACTGCCTAATTAAGGTAAACCTACTAAATCTTTGAGTAAATAAATATCTTAGACCAGAATCTGAATTGCTTCAATTTTAGTTTATCACCCATTCATATATATTTTTTTAATAATTATAGTAGCATTTTAACTTTTTCATAAAATTTTAACCCCGATTAATATTTTAAAGTTAAATATTTTAACCCGTCACAAATAACTTCTTAATATAATCTTGAATGAACTAAACAGTCTGTATCCAACTTAATCTCTGTCATAGTTTTAACAAGGCTATCCAGTGGACAGTGTGTATCGAGCTTATCTTACGGTAGCGGAGCTTTCTCGCGTTAAGTTCAGCGATGACAAATTGATAATTAACTTCCGAAGCTTTGGAGCTTTACTCATGAATTTTTAAGTAGATGGGCACACGATAATGTAGGAGCCAAGTCTTATTTGTTTATAGGTGTTTTAAGCTTTCATAATATTTTTAATCTTCTTTGAGATAATACGACTATTTAGCTGTGTTTAAGCAATAAGATTGAAGAAAAAATGTAGTTGTGAAATATTGGAAATTCAATGTTAATCACTGAATTAGGTAATCTACAATTTGCAGCTTTTGTGCAGGAACTTCACAGACATTAAATGACTTTTAAAATATACATTGCAATAGCATATAGGGTTATTCCATACATATTTCATACAGATCACTATTATTAAGAGATTTTTATGAATAAGAGTTGAAACTTATAATAAAGCGATAATAAAACGAAAGCTATACTCGAAACAAATGCAAATAAAAGCTCAAAAAGACGAGTAACAATATTTAAGAGCGAAACTTTTTGAACACAAACCGCGGATACGTTTGAGAGCCTATAATATTCGTACCAAGACTTTGTTTCACAATCGCGAAGTGAATTGAACAGCGGAGAACATATGCTGCGTTTAGGGTTATCAGTAATACTCTATGTGTTTATAAAGGGTTACATTTAAAACCGAGCCGAATAGAAAATTTAGGTTGAGGTTTGGCATAGTTAAAGTTAACAAGGAGAAGTGTTGTGTTATAAATACATGTTTAATTAAAGACTTCAAATAAAACGCACAATACCACTACGTTTGATTAACACACATCACACATTTGACGTGTTATTTGTATTGTCCATGCTACTCGCGACACAGGGAATCCTACTGCGGGGGTATGAGTGTGTTAGCGTTATTTTAATTATTTTATTAATTACTTATTTGGATGTAACGTTTGATATTGATGTTTGGCAGGCATATTGAAGTAATCTATTGAAATAATTATAACTACAGACAAGAGCTGTTGAAATTCGATGACAAACTATAGACAGTCAATATCTAGTCAACTGAACATCCATGACGTCCTTAATAGACTCCTATCCAATATGCGAACAGTTTCATACTGATATTACAACCAATTTACTGCCCAATATTGAATAGGCTACCGAGAATCATGGTTTCTAGTTGCTACTCCGATTGCGCTACCCAAAACAATTTGCAACGTATACATATGTATATACATATACGTACTCGTATATTATGTATAATTATGTTATATCTTATGTATCCGCCTCTATTCAGTCGGAGAGCAGCTGATATCTAATAGGGAAAGGATAATAAAAAAATACACCTACTCGTAATTAGATGTAGATTTTTCTTTAAAAAATCTTTAAATATCGAAATTTTTTAAAATAGACTTGGGTTGATATAATTTGGATTACATATCATTAAAGGAATATTTTAGCACCCATCGTACCAAGAAAGAATGAATTTAATATTAATAGGTTGAAGCAAGAGTCAGCCCTAGCTGGCGTCGAACAAGTTAGAGCAACTTCGCTTCACTTGTTCAAAGTTTTGACGAAACTTTCTTCGCGATGTGAATTGCTTTTGTTGATCTATTGTCGTCTGTCCGTGCAATTTACTTTTGGTTTGTAAAATCTTATTTTTAAGCTAAAGTATTAGTTTTAAATTTTTCATTACGTACCTAATATGCATGGTTTTGTAATTTGGGTGTTAATATTTAGTCATTTTTACTTTCGTCTTTTGACTTTGTGCCAATTTCACGAAATTTCCTTCATCAAAAGCAAATTTTTTTCTGTTATACAAAATTTGTTTTTTTTTTCATAAATTTAGTTTAGATATATAAAAAAGTTCTATATTAGTATTAATCTTAAATCTAAAACGTCTGAAACTTTTTTATCAATTACCAATTTTATGGAACACATCGATCAAAATACAATTTTTAAAAGCTTCTTCCTTACACATTATGTGAAAGTCATTCTTTCAAAAATTTTTAAATATTTCATAAAATACCATGTAATATTCCAAGACATTATCAGCGCACTATTTGCAAAGACTTTCATGTTCAGTAACAAACTTACTTAAAAACTAAATAATCTCCGTTTAAATTGACAGGGACTTATAGTATAGGAGCAACTTGTACATTTCACGTCGGCCTTAAGTACAAGAACAAGGAACAAGTTGTTCGTTGTTCCAACTTCAACTGAACTTCAGCTCTGCGAGTTACTTTTGCTGATCTGTCGACTCTATGCCTTTCTATACTCTGCATCATTTTAGTAATAGAATATTTTCAGCGACACATTCAATTAGGGAGGTTCGATTTGAGAATAACATCGATAAGACTTTTATTGTTTTATTGTAAAATGTTTGTTTATATTCTCATTTTTAAAATTCATTTTGTGTTATTTAGATTATTTTAAGTTTTTGTCGTTCGTTATGTGAGCTTTTAGTTCCTAAGACGAAATAAATGATTTGAATTTGATAACGGCATCAATATCGACATTGGTAGCGGTATCCGATATTTATCTTAGACTCAACATTGATGTTGTCTTAAATAGATATTATTATGTACTTTTATTCCTTATTGTATAGCATCGGATGTTTTTTTGATTTCATTTGTATAAATTATAATAAATTGCGTTATTAAATAAAACCCTGTGATTTCGTCAATAATGATTCCACATCGATGTTTCAACCTTAAACACTGTTAATCATCGAACATCCCTAAATTCTCTTCTCTTACAAAACATCTCTTACCCCTTACTAACGAATTAACTTTGAGTGAGACAAATACTAACAATTAGTAACTGGGCTACTGTTTAGTTACATGACTAACCAACACTATCACCGAATTACTAATATATCGTTGAATTCGAGAATTATTTTTCAATTACACTTTTGAATTAGTGTATTCGTTCAATTGAATATAACAGAGTACTTTTCCGAGTCAGCAAACATTTTCTCTCGTAGACCGAAACTGAAAGTAGGTACTAGTTTTCGACGCGAAACAAACTCATGGTAGTATGTAGTTACGAGTATGTATACTTGTACATACATATAATACATCCTCAATGAATAAACAACAAGTATCTGTTGAAACAAGCCAGCAGTCGCTTGCGCTGTGTATTGCTTTAATCCGGTTCAGCCATGTTAATTTTGTGAAGTATTTGTATTAACAAAACAGAAAGCGAAGCGTAGTGTAGAGATGCAACTCTACTGCGATCCGGTGAATTTAGTTGTGGACGTTTAGAGCGTACGATGCGGGGACGACACGATCAAAGTTATGAGATTTCGGAGTATTTTTCGTTGCCATGGTCCAGTTCTTTGTCTGTCTTGAAAAGCAATTGATAGATTCTTAATTACTTATGATCTTTTTTAATGCTGAAGCAAAAAGGGAAAATTCATCAAGTTACCGACGTTTTGTATAATTCGGTATTATACATAATGCCCAAAATGTTATTATGATACATTTTATGTTAATATTCTTTATAAAATCTAATCCGGGAAATGTTCTACGCTATTTGACCACGAAAGTAATTTAAGATATGAATAAAGATTTTTTTATATTTGTCATTTGTCGCCTCTGTTCCTTCCTGCCTCAGTATGAAGGAACTCCATCATCAAGGGATGGTAGTGAACCCTCTGGCATATGTATGTTGTATACAATAACGATCCCGCAAAATCGTTAGCTTTAAAGTCCCCGAAACTGGTTTTTACTAGCGCACGGCGGAGTACGCTTTACTCGGTTCATTGGACAAACTGAATCGGGTTCAATTCCTCTGCGCTAATCGCGTGCATTTGCTACGTGAGGTGTTCCATGTTAATTCCATGATAACGTGCCTCGTTCTGTAAATCATCCGGAGATATTAGCGCGTTCGTTTGTTTATAAGGTAAGTAGTTGGCGAGTAAATTGATAATGTACTAATAAAATATACTAATTTATTTTAAATGCAACTGGTACTCAGTTTTACAGTATTTTACTTTATATTACTGATAATTTGAGACAGTTATTTAAGTTTAGAGAGGATTGTGACAAGAAGAAACTCTTTACATGTGACATTTGACTTATTGACAGTTAAGTGTCGACCTTTAGTATAAATCGATTGTCTTTCGTTAAGTATCCTGACGTACGCTAACGGTATAAAATTGGGAGCATCTATTGCATTTAAAAAGGGTTAGAGTACCTGTGATGATACTATGTAGGACCTAAGATTATGTATAATGTAATAATAAAACTATTGACTTGACTAGTGTCAAGTACAAGCTAAATGTTATACAGAATTGGTTTTGGTTTAGTGGATAGACAGTTTAGTGGAGTCAACGGGCTACACGTTCAATTCTGTCCCAATTCCGTTCCACGCAGATGTATGGACGCAATAAATACGTGTTTTATCGTATTTGCTTAGATTTACTGCTTTTATGCTCTTTGTATTAGTGATTTAGAAGCAAATTGTATATGTTACTCGGAATTTTCTGACTTTTAGGGTTTCGTGGAATTAGCGTGAAATGGGAACCATTTGCGGTTAGCTTGAAAGAAATCTCTTTTTGGCGGTAATAAAAGAAAAAGAAAAAATATATGAGTAAGATAAAATTAACCAAATGAGTAACAAATAACACGTTACACACATGACTAAAAATATAAGACATAACTAATTTATTCCTGACTTCCTTGACATGACATTAAAAAAATATAGTACTCATAATATAGTATAAACTGTTATTTCAGTCATAATCTTTATGTGATGGAATAATACTTGTCTTTGACATAAACAGTTCAAAAAACATTATAATAGTCCTTCAAAAATGTTCAAAATATCCATAAGCAACGTAATTCCTATTCATATTTTTAGTAGAGAACCCAATATCAAACAAATGCAAATCTACTTGACTTATTTATTAGCTGAGTCATCGATATTCTGTTTTACGTAACTACCCACATATAACTTAATTTATTGTCCGTCCATAGATTACATACATTTATTTGATGTTAGCTATCCAACCGACTACATCCGAAGTTGTAATGTAAAATAGCTTACACAAAATATCTATAAAATTTAATTTTTACATCTTTCTATAAGATGTCATTAAATATAAAATGTACCTATATGCATAACTAGATTATTTTTTAATGGCAACGCAACTGTGTTGCTTAATACTCATTCTCTTTCATGTGATAGGCTTGAAATTTAACCCAAGACCTTTCTTTGGCATATCAACAACCACCTACTTGCTTACTTAAACTTAATCACCCTAATTTCATCCGTATAAATAAACCAGTATCAATGTGCTTTGCCAAACAATATAGCCTTATGGCAAAGAGTTTATTCTATCACTCCTCCCTAGCCATAACACTTATAGTAGATAAAAGCCATGGCTAAAATCACAGCGTAACTTCAACCGAACACAAATTTCCTTTTAGTACTCCAAACTTTCCAGTAGCGGAGATTTTTAATAAGCGGCGATCACAACACCAATAAATTCTCCTCAATGCACGACGACACGAATTTACATATCGGCCCTATAAAACTTATTCCACAACACAATACCCTCGTGGCACTGGAGTAGTCAACCTCTTGCGAAACCGGTCACAAATTTTATACGAAAGCTCTACGGATCGCAAGCACCTTACTCCTTACATAATACGGTTCAATTTAGCTAAATTGATTTCAGATTCAGTTGTAACGTCGTTTCGAAAGGGCAGCACGGTTGTGTTCTGTAGATTTATTTAGATGCATGAGCTTAAACTTATATTCGCGGAAATGATACGTTTTGCGTTTTGATGGGCTCGTAGATCATCGACTGTCGGTCTTGGGACGTGAGGAAACTTATAAGAAGCAAATAGGGAAATTAAGGAATAGGGATGAAAGGTCATTTCAAAATCTAAATAAGCAGTATTTTGGTAATTTTTTCGTAACTTCCGTCAGTTTTAGGGTCCCATCTTTTTCATCATAAATTTTAGATTGGGAGGAAATTTAGAAATTCGAGAAATTAGGACTGTTGGGTAATTCAAAACCTAAATAAGCAGTATCTTAGTGATCTGACATCCTTCCTGTATAATTTTAATGAGCCCGTGAATTATCGGCTGTTGATTTTGAAATGTGAGGAAATTAAAACAAGGAAAATATGGGAATTGGAAATAGAGAGAAAAACTCTCATTTATCTTGCGTACTTTTACTTTGAAATAAAGACAGCCACAAGCACACTTTAGTAATTACGTAATACCAAAACTAGGTTTAGTACTTTTCGCACTTATTAGCATGCTCATATTTCATTTAGCAACCTTCGTAACTAATCTTGTGTTTGTTTTTCGAACTAGGCAGATATTATTATGTTAATACCTTAAGAAAAAGTTAAATTGCTTCCGCAATCCGTCTCTTAAGTCAAAGTAAATACATTAGAATTTTATAATTAGCCATTTTCATAAAATCCCTAAATTACATTAGGCTGCAACATAATAATATTTGCTATAACTTAATTAAAGTAGTAAATAAAGCGA
Source organism: Lerema accius (assembly GCA_001278395.1). Lineage (NCBI taxonomy): Eukaryota > Metazoa > Arthropoda > Insecta > Lepidoptera > Hesperiidae > Lerema > Lerema accius. The sequence continues at coordinate 469,973 of LGAG01000065.1, forward strand.
TCATTAGAAGCTACTGAACTCAGTTGTGCTGCGAATTGGAGCCGTATCAATTAAATATGTGTGAGTATAGTTTATAGGACGAGCGCCGGCGACGTAATCCACATCCTCAGAGATAGGTATAGAGGCGTCGCAGGTTTGATTCCCGGAGCCAGCATTTACGAGACAGATAATGTATTTCTCACTAATGAGTTTTCTTGAGCTGTTTTTTATGATTTTCATTCAATTCTAGTTTGG
>LGAG01000065.1:472211-483126 GCA_001278395.1 Lerema accius
CATGGTCAACGGCTTATGTTTAGTTTAGTATTTTTTTGGGTTCAGTAGTCTACTAAGTCTACAGAAGTCTTCAAGATACTTGTAAACTTCCAGCATCTCCACCTGTCTTAAATAATAATTCTGTTTTCTTAGTAGTCATTAGAAATTATTTTATCTAATCCCCAAAAAACAAATCAGTAAGTATTTTGTTATACGTTTAATTCGTATTTAAAACGGATGAACCGATTTGAGAGCAATTTTTAACGGAAACTGCGTAGTATCTCGAACTATAAAGACATCATGATATTCCCGATTTTTGGTTAAATATTTACCTCACAGGCAATAAACTGTTTTCAAAAAAGAATATTTTTTTACCCATACTGCATTTTTCTGAGGAACTCAATATTTTTACAATTTTTTTACCGAAGTAACCTACTGTACATTAGTCAATGCCGCTACTCAGTTGCCGTAGGCCAACCGAGCATACATGTGTTTCCAATTATTGTAGGTGCAACGGGCGTGTAACGGATACGCATTACAGCTCCGGGCGTTCCAATACTACGAGTACTTCTATCCATGCACCTAGCCGTCTCCTACCTACCTCCTAGCTCCGCCCTAGCCGACTAATATGACTACTAAGCACTTAGTAACCAATGACTTATGTTAATGGTAAGTGAACAGAACAATCATCGTGGTAAGTGGTCACTGTCTATAAGTAAATGGGTGTTGTCTATGCGTCTAGGCCACATATAGTCGATACCTGTCGTTAGATAAGATCTTGATCTATCGAACTAACTCAATTTTGTTTAGACACAAGTGTCACAGTTTTCGAGTTATTAAAAATTGGTTATTAGATTGGTTGATGAATATGTAGTCGGAGTCGGTCTAGGTTCAATTAGCTATCAGCTGATAATGCTAAGACAGACACAAACACACATTATTTTTTTATAAAGCCTCGTTTTTGCGGCGCATAGAAGATTGGGAACTTCATCCAATGACTATATTCTCCAACTCAATACTACGTCACGTATCATCCGCACACAACACAATTGTACACCCAGGTTGGTTTGAAATAAACAAAGTTCCGATATTAAATTTGCACTAAATTGCACTTCCTCTAACAATTCGTACCGTATTAACGGAACATGTCCGTAATTTGCGAACATGTTCAAACATGGGTTTGTGTTAAAAACGGGTTTAATATAATTTGTGAACATGTTAGTAAATGCGCGGTTGGTAATTTAAGTTATAAACGGGTAATTACATTTCGTTATTAACAGGTAACAAATTTATTCGTTCGAAATATTTTGGCTTGTTCTATTTATTGTTGGTTCGATTCCCGGGATGAGCAATTTTCTTTTCAGGTTCGTTTCATTTATGCTATGTCCAATTATGTCGTATGTATGTATGCAAGTTATTGCAGGTTATTATTTTATGCCGAATGCGAGCCCTAGGTTCAATTCCCAGCAAGTATGTAATTATTATTTGTTAGAAGCCTTTGAAATTAACATTTCAAATAACCTATTCATATTAGTAATCACCACCACAATTTGGGAGGTGCTGACGCCAAGAAATGACGAAAGAAACTCCTGAGCACATCTCAAAAAACTTTAAATAGGTATAACGAATATCATTTCTTTCCATTGCTCAACTACAGATCTATAAGATTGTCTAGCGCTATTCACGGATCTTCTCCAAGTTCAAGTAGAGGCATAAATAGACTATTCATCCCATCTGATGAAAAGGATAACCTGTCTCAGTTGATAACCTTTGACCGGGTATCGAACCCGGGATCTTAAACGTGAACCAGTTACTTGACCAACGGTAGCACTAAGATTATAATAATCTTATACAGGATGGTATGTTCTGAGTTTTCAAATGGATTTAAAATATTAAATTAAAAATGTGCCTTTTTTCTCGCATTTGTGAAAAACTAAAGGCTGTTAGTCGGTTAGTAGATTACCTAATGATAGGTGTTTCTGAGAATATTAGTAAAATGCTTGGGGATCCTAGGATTGTTAGTCCAGTAATCATTGCTTACCTTATTGAAGGTAAATCTTTTTTTTTACAAAAAAAAATTATCATCAGGGCAATAAATAGTTAACGTTGTATAACAGCTGCACATCTTTCAATCTGATCCTGCTATTATTTACTGCTGCGTTGACAACCGCCGCTGGCGTCACGCTCGCGTCACGTTAGCGTCACGTTAGCGTCACGCTGACGACAGTTCCACGCTTGCCTGCGCCGTCGACGTCACGTCAACCAGTCGGGGAGTGACAGCGTCGACCAGTGGAGCCGGTGTAACCTTACACGTTCTAACAGTGAATCTGATCAGATTCACGGAAAGTTTTCTCCGTGATATTCATGATGCTGAGACAACTAACCGGACTTGAGATCATAAAGGCTGTTTCTTCTTTTTCGAAACCTGGCCTTTAGAGGAGCTCAAACCTATTCTAATCCAACCGGTCCAACCAGTGACCTGACTGACTTGACCTGAGTGACTGATATGCGCTAATAGTTTTTAGAATAGGAGAGGATACACCTTCTCCGGCTCATGTCAGAAGAACAAGCATACTTCTCTTGGTTATTATTCAGTTGCACGCTAAGATACTAAGTATCTCCTGCATGAGAGGACAATGATGCGAGCTAGCTATAGCACCTTATTTGGCTCCTAAACAAACCAACCATCAACATCTCAACTTGCCCTACAACCAACTTCTGTACAACCTGATACTAATTAGACCGAAAGTAATTAGACACAGCATCATATATAGGTCGAAGTCGACCAGGTACTACGCTCTGATGACATTACATTACCGTATATATCTGTCTCCGAGCTGCGGTTTGCTGGTCCACAGGGCAAGCAGAGCACTATTACAGGAAAGGTAATTTATGCCTCGAACGCTTAGAGCGTGGAGCGATCCGCACTGGCATAGTTATTGGGCAATAACTATCGGGATGAAAGCACCCTGGTCTTGGAATTGTCGCGACAACGTATTAGTATATTTCGCAGTCTTGCTACCATTTTACTGTTGCCGACTTCTATTGGATTGTTCTCATATTTTTTTCTTGTTGGAGGTGAATTTTCAAAAATTTTTAGAAAATGTATTTACACTACGTCTTAAACTAAAAATTCATGGAAATAGAGATGAATATTGTAAGTAAGCTTTTAAGCGAAAACACCGATCTATAGCTTAAAATATCAGTAATAATGTTTTTGTTTAAGTGAATTTTAATTATAACTCCAATAATAAGATTTAGCACTTTTATCACTCCTCAATTTTAATGACAAGCTCTATTAACAATTTGTAGTAGTAAAATATACTTTCTAATTACTGTTATAATTATTAATTTAATTTGCGAGCTCCCTGTATAAAACTAGGCCTCGATCTAGCGAGGTATGTGAGTCATCGCCAAGTTTATGCGACTTTCACTCAATTTTACGCTGATAGTCCTTCGCTTGCGTTTCTAAACATGATTAAACAACCTTCATAAAGTTAACTAAGAAGTATACAATAATAGGTTAGTGACATTGTCTTTTGAGGTTACTGTGATTTATATACAACGGTTCTATTAGAACCGACCTCATAATAAATTGGAGGTCCCTAATCAGGTATTACATACCTACTTGACAGGTTTTGTCAATAAAGACATTAAGAATTGCTTTAACAGAAAAATAGTGACTAACTTTATAACAAGAATGAAAGTAATTTTCTTTACTTTCCAATATAATGTAACTGGTAAACTTTTGACTTTGTTAAGTGAGCTGTGAGTTTGTAAGACGAAATAAATAATTAGACTTCAATATTCAGAGCACGGCTGACGTATAATATCGAAAGCCGCGCCAACCGATAGCGAATGATTCACTTCTGGTGCTGCGTATTACACGGACTTCGATAACTACTTAGTTACTAAGAGTTAAGTGTCAAGACACTGATCGACAGTCCGCATGTTTACCCGACTGTATTAGAAGTAGGGTAATGTTTTACGAGCGTATGTATGTCTATTTGTCTCTACAATCAAAATGTCTTAACTGTTTTCATATGTGTGAAATGACATTGGTTGTCTTGGTTGTGTAATTCACATAAGCTTTAAAATTTTGTGCGTTATTTGAACCTATATTCATACAAATGGGACACCATCCCTTACTTCCAATAAACATAGTCAAACACAATGTAAATCCAGTACTTTTATCTGATAACCCTTGCATAAACCTCGTGTTTAATTACTGTTACCGAAACGAAATATGAAACAGAAAGGCACAGAGTTCAAAGCCGGATTTACAATCGAATGTGTTCAACCACCGAAACAAATGAAAATGGGAAATAAAATGAAATAAAGGGGTAGTTTTTTTCGCTGTACCTGCAACCCCCTGGTTTCACAATACAGCCCCCAGGGCGACAGGCTGTTTCGATTTAATTACTAAATGGATAGTGCATTATCGTGTTGAAGGCGTCGGATCACTGTACGTTCGAAATGGCGATTTATATTGGAGCAACAATTTTTTCAATAATATTACTGTAAAATATAATAACTCTTTACTATAATAAGTTAAAGATATTAAGATATGTAAGGAAGCCATACTATGCTACCTTTTTTTTAAAATAGCATAGTGTACGTTTCTGGAATCAACGATTACTTCATCATAAAGACTGTGCTTGGAATGACAGTTCCTACTATACGGGGTACTTTAGAAATCTCATTTTGTTTAGGTGTTTAGGAGCATATCTCAAGAATAAAGTCACATTTAATCCATCCCATCTCCTTTGATAAATTTGGATTTTTTTTGTACATAATATTAATATAGTCCCGAAATTATATTACTTCAAAATGACATAATAGACACGACGTCTCATCCATGGTGTCTTTCCAAGGTACTATAAATCTTTTACGGTTTTGTCGTTTACAAATTGTACCATAAAAATAAACCATAAATGTAACAACCATGTCATAGTCGCAGTACATGTACATATTGTTCAAATACTGTGAGTCACTGATCCGATAGTATGACTGGATCACAGCCTATTTTAAAAAGCATTTCAATGCGCATTTACGTATCAAATATTTGAAAATAAATAATTTAAACCTATTGGAAATGCCTTACGGTCTTATACCCTGTTAGGAAACCTTATAGCATCGTCATACTCCTCCGTCTACTTAGATAATACATATATGGTAGTACTAGCAGTATTAAATGTTCAAAATGCCTTATTTTAGGTACCTTCTTCAGTAAATCAGAAAAAAAACAAAAACCTAACCCCTAAATTTTTTGCGGGTTACTCATAAAAGAGGCACACCTAATGACCCCTCACAATTAAAAATTACACACTTTAAAATCCGTCAAGTCCTTTTGTCTGTATAGCATGTCTAGGAAAAGAATATATATTACATACAATCATGTTTAAAATATTCCCTTATTATATCACCCTTCTAGGCAGTCGGGTTAAAATATTACGTATCCGAACATAGCCATACTGATTGTATTGTACTATGTGCGCGTCGATGCGCGGACGCAAGATGATTAATACTCCGTGAGTCACCGTTGTCGCTATGTCGTGGCTCTGATGTGAACTGATTGTGGCATTTAGCTTTTACTAAACAATAATACTGCTCACTGCTCAATGTTGGGCTACACCGAAACTGGTCGTTTCCATGCATTCGTGGAGGATTAGTCAACGCTGTATCTTTGTATATGTCCAATGTCCATGACCTAATATCGTACAATTTGGTATCGCTGATGCCCATAGGCGTGAAATTTACTATATTTACTATACTATGACTAAACCCTTCCATGCCCTGGAGCTGTGAAAATCTGGGAGCTCGGTACTGCTACACCAAGTCGAGCAAGAAAGCGACACGGCCATATCATACTTTTCTTGAGGCCATCAGCTAATTTTCAAAAAAATATTGTAGTCAGGTATTTCGTTTTTATATCCTCATGCTAGTTTGGTTTGAATTTCAGGGTTGTGATTGTATAAAAAATGACCGTCGGTTTATATCTCTTTAAAAATTAGTTGGTAAGAGCCCTAGTATTAGAACCCCCACTACCTTGCCACCAAATCTTAGAAAATCATTCACCTACTCCTTCCTTGTACACAAACCAATACCCTTTAATGTACACATCATTGAATGACATTCCAGCGTTCACTATCGATCGAAAACCATAGACAGTAGTCAAAAGAATCAACATCGAAATCGAGGTTATACTGAACAATAAACAAAAGCTTCGTCCCATTGAACTCCAACCTTCTGATTCGTCCAGCAAGATATTTAATTAAGATAGAAAACAATCACCAACGCACAAAGCGGCATGCGTGCGTCCGATCCCATCTTCGGATCGTTACGACTTCATGGGAAAACTTGGGATTGTATTTGAATGAGTTGTTAAGGTTCCGTGGTGGTTGGAACCTTACGCGGTTTAACTATATCAAATTTCAAACTTGTACGTGCGTGTATTGTCCTTAAAAGGGCTTTTAAATTAAGGAATTCCCATATTAATTTTTATAATTCCATTTACATATTAATATATAATAAGTTATTATCTATACTAATGTAAAGGTGACGAGTTTGTTTGAACGCGCTAATCTTAGGAACTACTCGACCGATTCGAAAAATTCTTTCAGTGTAAGATAGTCCATTTATCGAGGAAGGCTATATAACATCACGCTAAGGTAAGAGAGGAGCAGTAATAAAAAAGATTGCGGAAACGGCAACAACGCGGGCGGAGCCGCCGGCAATTGCCAGTTCATCAATAAAACTGGTCATAAATTATCAGCATCTGATTCTATGGTAATTCTTATTGTCTCGAAAGGCTTTATAAAAGACAAATATCTAAGAAACCTAGGGTCGGGTATAAGGCCTAAGATACTCCCTCATCCCATGTCAGCATAATTTAAAAAAGGTCTCAATAAATTTAACTCACTGCTACTTTATAAAATCACTCCTTTTCGTAATACTCGAAAGGCCCGTTATCACCAACCTTCAACCAACCATCTCAGTCATAAAGTAAAAAATAAATAAAACTTCAAAAAGCCATCTAAAATTTGACAGTTCATTTAAATGCAAGAAGACAGTAAAATGGCTATAACTCCATACAATAAGTTATTACACTCGGACAATGAACCTGCCGTGCTAGTGACAGCTTAATAAAAGTTTTGGTCCCTTACTTTGTAAAGAGACATCTAAACATTTACCTGAACAAAACTTACTTCAATCTATAACTTGTCTTAACCACGAAGACTTGTATGGCACGGTTACTTACCTATGGGGTCCTAGGTTCGATTCCCAAATGAGTTTTGAATTGTTCTCAGTCTAAGTGTGTTTTTTGTCTTAGTGTGTTGTCCGTGGTATCCACGACACCGGGAATCCTTGTGTAGGGATAATATCCCTCCCCAAACATATAATATTATGTTTGTATGTAGCGTTAACCAGTTTTTGTGTATTTAAATCCTAAAATAGCTGTTAACTAGTAGCAAAATCTCATAGCTCCTTCCATGCTTCAGGCAGCAAGTTAAGCTTTCCAGTTGTTATCGTTAGATAGCAATCGTTAAGCCATGTCAAAGCCGATGGATCGGCTTAAAATCCTCAGACACTTTCACCGTTTTTCTGTACAACAGATCAATTCAACAAAAAACTAGCAATCCTAGTATCTTCGTAAGTGCTGTCACGTATCTGACAAGCGTATGAAAAGGAAAAGGAAGGTAGATATTTATTTTTCTTTTATTCTAATTCACTTATAAATACACAATTTTCGTACCGCATTCCCACATACATATCTCTCAAAAATACTCTCAATATATGCCGGTCCACGCGTGCTCTGCGATGAATCTATGATCGACGTGCCGTCACATATAAATCGACTTAATCATATTCCCTGAAACGGTCCAATTACGGACTGTCGTGACCCATTAGGAGAAAAACAAGCAGATAACAAGAACATTAGAATGCGCGTTCTCACAAAACGAAGACGAAATTAAGAAAAAAACAATATCGACCGCAACGCATCTGGGGATTAATTCATTTCTTTTTTATTTGTCGTATTTTTGACGTGAACCCGCGTGGAATGAATTGTACGCGGACCCGTTTTACAAATCAGGGCTGCGGCATTTCGCTCTCAACACGCAAACCAAACGGACGACCCTATTTTATAACTACGAAACTCCAAAAATTTTTTGTCAGCTGCAAACGTAAATTTGTCGACACAAATTTATTTTACCGTCACTAAAATTGATATTGAGCTTTATTGTAATTGCATAACGTCGTTTTTATAGTTCGCCAGCGACAGCTAAAGTGGTATATTTTATGATTTTTTAGGAACGAGTTAGTTGATTCCAGTTTGTCCCCGAATCTCCATAATTGCCCTTTATTACATAATACGAGACGTGTTTGTATAGTAATGGTCGACCCTCGTGTCACTGGAAATACTAGATAAGTTGGAAGGGTTATGACGTAAGAAAAGGGATAATAGATGCTTAATTCGACTTTTGATAACTGATGATGGGTCATTTTGACACTGTATTTTAGTTTTACAAAAGTTTTGTTAAAAATATTTTTATGGTATGAGCAAACGAGTTTTTAGTGCCACCATCCCCTGCCACCCATGGACAATCTATTCTAATAAAACTGAAGAGTTTGTTTGTTTGAACTAGACCGATTTGAAAAATTCTTTTAATGTAAGATAGTCCATTTATCGAGGAAGACATCATGCTAAGATGAATGGGAGAGGAGCAGCAATAAAAAATTTTGCACAAATGGCAAAATTACGCGGGTGGGATCGCGTGCTAGTCTGTGATAAACCTTGAACAGGACTATAGGAGGGACCAAAAAGCTGGCCATACACGGACTGTTTCAAGAAACCGCTGCCAGCAAACTCAATCATTTGCGTGCAGGTGCAGTAGACCGCCATATACGAGCAGCTTGAAACAGTCACTTCATACAGTCGCTCAAGCCCACTGCTTCACTTTCTGCGCTGAATGCTAGATGCAATCCGTCTATAGCCTGCCTTAGATAAATCAGTGGGTGGATTGACTAATGTGATACTTATTAAAACTCCTATTAAGTACAGTCGACACCACAAGAGTGAACAGAGCTTTTGAAGTTCTCCTAATTGCACCAGATATTTAATTCAAGTCTGTTAAAAAAGCGCTGCGATTAATTTTATTGGTTTGATATTAAGGAGATTGTTCATTGGCGTTATTTAATTATTACGTAATCTTTAGTTTCGCTCATAGCTTTGTTTGCGTAAATTATGTTAAATATCCCTAACTTAAAAAAAAAATATTAATTCCCCTTAGTAATTTTGCAGCCAATATTTCCACCCCTTCAAGTTTTATTTTCCTAAAAAAATTCTACTTGTTTGCTAAAATGCATAAAAAACATTGACTTTATCATCTTACCGCATACTTCTAAAAGGATTCCAAAGTTAAATTCTTTACGTATAAAAATACCTCTATAGTTATACTTAAAACTTTTTAATTCTGTAGGTACATCCGATACTACCAAAAACAACAGATAGCAGGGCGATCGGTCTAATCTAGTTGTTGGTCGAAGTTTGAGCAGTATGAGTACTTTGAACGCATTTCGACGTGTATGATGGATGGAGTAAACACACCATGCAGTTAGTTGCGATGCATTTGTCAAACCCTGATAGCTCTGGCTCAGGTGGATCGATCTAGATAAGTCGGTTATGATGTTAGTTCTGTAACAACAGAACACTGAACACTGTGTCCTATTTTTATATTGTACCTGGTGTGATTTACAAGATATCTTTTAGTTCACTTTTAAAAGTTTTATTTGTATAACATGGCGATTTTTTTATTTATATTACGATGTTGATTTCTTATAAAACTTTGTACTTAAGCGCCGGAATGAAGCAAAATAAAGATAATCCCCCTTAATCTTATAAATGCGAAAGAAACTCCGTCTGTCTGTCTGTCTGCTACGCTTAGGTACACGTCTAAGCCACTGAACCGATTTTGATGAAATTTGGTATGAAGATAGAACTGAACTTGGGAAAGGACATATAATACTTTTTATCGCGAAAAAGTCGCGCGATATAACCGAATCACACGTGGGCGAAGCCGCGGGCGGAAATCTAGTATAACATAAAATAAAGCAAACGAAAAAAATTGTGGGGTATGGCCAAAATTAAAAAGCGTCGATTCCACAAAGGGCATAAATCTAATGATACGTTATATGTAATATCCGTCTATCCATGTAGGCTTTATAGCGTACCATACATACATACATACTGACATACACTCAAACACATTAATCTCCATCTGGTACAGTCTGATAAAAAGTTGATATAAAATATGTTACGCAAGACAAGTGTGTAAGCTTCTTATAAATATCGAAACATCGAGAGCACGAAACCGATGGCCAACATTAGAACGCATTAATTACAACACAAACGATCTCCATTAACAATACAGCTATGTATTTTGTATACATTTAACTCTTCCGCTCCGAAGCTTGAACTCATAGACGATTGTTTATAAATGAAGAAAATGTTGTTCTTCATCGCCTCAATTTGTATTTAGGTCAAAATTTTGAAGCGTATGTATTTAAAAATGTAACGACTCAACGCAAGGATACTAGAGATAATATTTTTAGTGGTGTATATGACTATCGTATCTAAAGCATGGATACGTACCCATAAGGTTTAAATGTGGTTTTGCCTATCGAGACTTTAGGAAGTTTTATTGTTACGCTTTTGTTTATTTTTAAATTTCATTTTGTGTTATTAAGTAGTTTATTAAGTGAGCTTTAGTACCTTAGACGAAATAAATGATTTGAATTTGAAATTTGAATTTCTGCAAGTTATTATTATAAGTCGTAAAAAGGTACTTTCAAATTCATTTTCTAATTATGACGACATAACTAATTATTTATCAGGACTCGTTTAATCAATGAGGTTGGATAGTTTAGAAGTAGC
>LGAG01000065.1:483544-516725 GCA_001278395.1 Lerema accius
AACTGTAATAGTCTGCCACAGTATGAATCAAATTTCACTTTAGGAAGTTTTATTGTAACGTTTTAGGTTATTTTTAAATTTTATTTTGTGTTATTAATGATATTTTAAATTTTGACGTTCGTTTATTGAGCTTTTAGTTTTTAGACGAAATAAAATGATTTGAATTTAAAATTTTAATTTCTGCAAGTTAATATTATAAGTCGAAAAAGGGTGCTTTGGAATTCATTTTCTAATTATTACGACATAACTAATTATTTATTAGGACTCGATAACCAATGAGATTGGATAGTTTAGAAGTAGCCATTAGATACTCTTTCGGGATACAAAAAGTTCAGATCCATTATAGAGTAATGCACGTAAATTATTTACTTCTGGACTTAAATTTAATATGACCCACACAGGATTTCAATTTAAAATATCAACTGGGATCTCCATTCGCATTTTATTAAGGTCTTTTACTTTGCAGGGTGCCTTCACAACTATTTATAGGCAATAAACACTGCATAGTTGCTAGGGAAACCAACCTCAAAATACCTGCAGAATATAACTTTCTTTTTAATAAAGGACAGCTGGGAGTCAACATTCATATAAATTGAAAGCAAGCATCTGCTTCAAGCGCAAAAATGTAAATGTGAAATGTTTACAATTTAACTGAACAAGTTTTAATATACTGTCGTTTAGTTAAACTAGAAAGGTCATTTGTTAAGGCTTATCTTGTTGAAGAAAAATTAACATGTTTCTCATATTAAGGGTCCCAGTAACATACTTTCGTGACGATGGAGTATTATTACCTTAGTTCATTAGGTAGTGATAGACGATGCAATGAATTTATTAATATCTTGTTAATAATGTATGGGGTTTCTTCTATGAAAACAAAATGGTTTAAAAACTTAGTTCAATTCTGGTAACAAAAAAAAATTAAAGTAAAATTGTTAACAATTAATAATATTTCCAGTTCAACTAACATTTTTATTTGATGAAACTGACGCTTCTTCACAGGTATGCCTTATTTTTAAATATGAATAATATACTTTTTTGTCATAAATTTTTGGCAAATGAAATGTGGTATGTTGAAGAGATTAATCACGGCGAATTTTTGTCTGAATAATTTCTTAAATAGCAGTAATTAATACATTTAGTCGTCTAATAAGTCATGTTTTTATTGATAGAGACCCCTTTTAATATATTACATTATATTTTACACGTCCAATATTTCGACTCAATGCATTGATCGCGTAATCAAGGTTTTACAATAATTATCAAGGTAAATCTTATGCAAATACACTCTAAAATCATTATCGCAAGTAAATCAGCTAAAAGCCTTAAGTGTCAACTTGCTACTAGTTTTAATAGCCAATAGTAATAACTTTACGGAAGCTCATTGTTATTAAATTAGCGATAAGCTTCTTAGAAACATGATCATGTAGGCAACAATGTTGCATGGCACTTAACACTAGGAAACTTAACATCAACACAAAATGAATTAAACGGTGGATATTTCGTTGTTTTTCTTGTATTAATAGAGGAGTATCTAATAACGGAAGGATTAAATTGCAGAATTCTTTCTTAAATTTAACACTTTAAATCAAAATTTAGGCCAACATTACTTAATTCATAAACTGTCAGGTTTATCTTCTAACTTGTTCGTGTAATGTTCTTATAAAAAGACGCGTAGTCGCGATTACCCCAAATTTTCATCTCATTTGCGCCAATTATAACATTTCCCCTTTTGTAGGCTAAACTAGGTTAGGAAATACTAGAGGTATGAAATAACAAATAACCCAGAAGTTCAAATGCCTTGGATAGATCATGATGAGGCATTGGTTAGTGAGGTATTAGTAGAAGAATCTCACATAACAAGAAACTTCCAACAAAAGCAAAGCAATTTGAACCCGCCCAGTAACAAAACAGTAACCTTTTCATACCCACACCTTTAATATCGAATTAATTAATTAGCCAATACCCAAGCTAGAAACCTTTAGCGTACAGGTCAGCGACCATCAGACAATAGTTGAGAAAACTATTAGTTTGATCCTCAATAGCGGTCAAATGCCGGCTTTTCAAACAATTTACAATGCATTGGTCCCGACTTCACAGCACCAACTCCCCAGCATCTTGAACTCACAAAGGTTCACTTAATTGAAATATCACTAGCAGATACCGTATATGTGTTATGTACTCGTACGAGCCTGTGAGTGTTAGCAAACTATGTTTATTAGTTGAAGTACTTTGCGCTACTTGACAAGAATCCACGCGTTACCCAGTCACGTTATTGGTATTTACCAAACATCTTGTGTATCACAATACAATTTATGATCTTAGATCGAAAGTTGTTCTGTTGGAAAGATCATCTCGTCTTGTGGAAAAATCTTTTCTGTATCAATAAGCGACAAAACTACTTTATAATGTTTGTTATTGTAGACAAAAGTCGATTGTATCATACAAAATACTATTACAATAAAACTTATGAAGAGCAAGTGATATTCACAGTGAACATGACACCAAGTAAAGCCCAGATATGACAACAGTTATGGCCCAAGTCATCAAGAATGATAATTTGTCGTCATATATGTCTTTAACTTTAAGTATCTTGTTCAAGTATCGCTTGAAAATGCCCATGACTATTTACCTCCAGCTGATTTACATGATCGAGTGCCACTTCTTCAATACTAAGGTAACTTTACGATAAGTGCAGAGCTAGGACAAGTATCTTCAGAAATATCTGCATTTGTTTAAGTTCAATCCTCAGCTGATGTGGATAGGGTACTAGAGCTACAAATTACCATAATCAGTATACTAACAAGGTTTCACAATTCGTGATATTGTGAAGCATTAGTCCTGAGGGTAACATAAGTGAAAATTAAGGATAGCTTAAGCACCCTGGGAGAATCTGGCGAATCCAGATTACGTAAGGCCAAGTGAAGTGAAATAAACCAGAACCACTTTGTCTATGTAACAGCGTTAAACCCCGTTAAGGCCTGTATTTTGGTCCAAGTGAGAAACTCATCAGTACTTATGAATTTTGTATTTTACGTCAATTTTTCGAATCACACGTTTCAGACATAGTTACCACGAGATATATTGACACATGAAAATCTGAGTAGATACCTATTACAATTTGAGATTATGAAATAGTTGTCAGTACTTTCCCTACTATCTTAACAAGATATTCCGTATAGATAAATTGAAGAGGATCATTGATTTTGATGTCTAGTGAACGAACAACTCATTTACAAAACTCAAAAGTTTAACAATTTAAATTAAATTCCAAAAGGCCCCTTACATTATCAATAATCTTAGTAATTAACTTATCAGAATTTTATGCTGCAATATGTCTCCATCTTATGTCTCCATCACTGCTCGATAGACAATACCTATCTCTTCATCAGCTTTACTTCCTTTGCTTGTCACTTACGCCGTTCCTCGCGTGCAGTACGCACGTCCGAGGCCTGGAGCAATTCGACCGCAGTCGCACCTGTTATTATAATGAACTGTTGTTATCATGCACTGTACTGTTACCACTATCGGTACGAGCATTCGGTGTGCGCCACTGACAAATGGGTCTAGTTTCGCTGTAAGTCATGCTGGAGTATTGTTCGCTGATAACGATCGCTTTTCAACTTAGTTCTGCAGTTGCTTAATTGGATACGTCATAAATCGTGTTGGTGTGCGTGTTAATGTACTTGTTTAGGAAATTAACAAAATTATGGTTATTGGCTTTTTGTATTCATTGAGAGTAAAGCGTTAGCTTTGCCATTAATTTTAGATGATTATAAGTAATTTTTAGGTAATTAAAATTTTTATTATCAATTGATAAAAAATATGTTTGTTAAATTTTGTTAAATAATCATGGTGTCTCAAATTATAACAGACTAACTGATTATAACAGCAGATTCTTTTTTTATTTCGTTTCATTTAAAATATCAAACTTTAAAGCATTTAAGAAATAAAAACATGAATCCCAAACTACAAAACGCATGTTTGACAGCGAAGAATAATTTAACTAACCAATTTTTTGCCAGTAGTGGCAGCACTTAAAGGATCTTGAATTGAAATTGTTGGCTAGTCACGATCCAAATACGCCAGAGCAGCGAATGAATAAAGAGCACTCCAACTTCACAATGCACAAGCTAAAAAATTTTTGGCATCATAAAACAAAAATCACTTTACGTTCCGATCCGTTAACATGGCTCTTTTATTTTATGCCGAAAGGCTCGGCTTTAACCAAACATCTATTAGTTTACACTGTACTTTTGTTGAATGGAATAAGGTCCATTTTGGAATGGAGTCTCGTCAAATTGTTACTGAAATTGCTTACACATCGGCCGTTTCAACAGCAGTCAGCACCAAAGATCGATCTGCAATGAACGTGCATGCGTGTATTGTTGGCCTCGTATTGTTTCCACAATGTTCGTGTCGAGTTCAAGTTCCTTGTTCTAAATTCAAAATATTCCAGCTCAAAATTTCCAGCGCAAATTCAAAATGTTCGTGTTCCACCATCATTTCCAGATGAAGATTTGATGATTTTGAATTTTCTGATATTTTTTATAAACTTTAGACGAGATTCCTTTATAGTTAATAAATAAAAAACGATGAAATGACTAAATGAATAAAGGACGATCAAATATAAATCTCTGTAGTATATTTTAACTGGCAACGTTTCCTCGCAAAGTCGCGAATGATCTTTATTATGTCTAAATGTTTCTAAAGAAATAAACAGAAACTTTGCATGAAAATAACAAATGCTGATGAAGACAATAAAATATTCCAAAAGTCTAGGTTCATTTCAGCGAGAATAATAATTTTCGAACTGGCACCACTGAGCTCCGAGATTTTTACGCAGCTTTACTTTCGAAAACTTATGGATCTGATGAAAATAACTTTTCAATTCGACGTCTGCTCCGAGTGGATCCGACTATAACTTTACACTCAAAGCTTCGCGGAGCTTTCACGACCAGTCTCGCTACAGAGCTCGGGCAATAATTTGCACTTGAAAAGCAAAAAGTTCGTATGTTTAATTGGCATGGCGCCATACAAGTTTGATCTAGCCTTATTCTGCCCTCTTCTTTATTATCTGGCCAATCTTCAGCCGGGATGTTCTTTGCAAGGCTATCCGTTTCGGTATCTACGAAATAATTTCGTGAAAATGTGGACGGATACACTTGCTTGTAACTTGTTTTTGTTATAATATAATGTGAATGTTCATTTTATTAATTATCGTTATAATTCTAGCACGGATGAATGAAGAAAACAATAATAAAATACATCAGTGTTGAAGTTGTAAACATCGATTTATCAACAAGATTTAATTTTTTTGTAGAGTTTTTGAGGAAATAAATAGAAATTTTAAAGTTTATAAATATCGTATTATGAAGATGAATTTTACAATCTAGACAGTGTTGCATTCTCGTCTTGATTTATCTCGAAAACAGGTGGAATGCGAATTTTATTAACACGTAAAGTTCGAACTACTGTGAATTTATAGTTTTTCGATAAATTTTCAGTGCTTTCATAACTTCTGAAAAAATTATTCGCTGCAACTTTTTGTGTAGATTTTAAAATACAATGTTTAGTTTAAGAACTATGTTGTGGAGTATTGAGTAAAGCATAAGTGCTACTTTTACAACAGTTTTTAAAATAGATCTAGCAGACCAGGCAGACGTTATTTTATCTCTAATAGTTTAAATAACTAATTACTTTGCATATCAGATACTTCCTACCTAAATTCTCATCATATTGAACAACTTTTGTTTTGAACACTCGACGACTGCACCATTTACCAGCTTTAATTATAGTTTAAAGAATAATTTCTTAATAATTTAACAGGCTAACTTAGCAGCTGGAAATTCAGTGACAGCCACATATACTTACCATTCATAAATCGGTAACAAAAGACAATCGAACCGTCACATATTAATTTAAAGATTTCTAAATAAAAGGGATTTCTTCTTTTCCCGAGTAACAAATTCAACAACTTGCTCAAAAACCAAGACTAAAAGAACACAAGTATTACTAACCAGTCCCATTAAAAAGAGAGTAAACCTGTGACGTAAGCTCCTTGATATTCAAGTGAGCAGACACGTCCAACGGTGGAGCAATAGAACGGACAGCAGACGGAAATTGGCGGAAACTATTTCCCCGGATACTCGCTGTGCTGACCCAAGCTCATTGCTCAAGCGTGAGATTCCTATCGTTAAGGCTCTTATTTAATCTTCGACCTGAACAATATCAGCCAACAAAAGATGCTTTAGGCTTTCTTCGAACGATTGAAATTATCTTCGATTTCATTATTACTTACTAAGTGTCAATTAGTAACGGGTGGTTGTGTTGGAGATTTTACGACCCCCCTTCCAAATAGTGAGCTATAGTCAGATTCGCCATACCCTCTTCCAAATTTCCTAATGTAATGTGAAATTTTTCAAAATGTTGTGTTATGTAAACGCGTTAGATTTATTCTTAAAAAAACTAATTTGTTTAGGTAATATGTATTTTTGTTTTACTTAATTCTTACGTATACTCAATGTTTGGTACTCAATTTTTCAACATCAAAAAAAAATTGATATTTGCTCCAAAAAATAAGATCAAATAATAAGGTTCATCGCGATCCCCTAAACTGAACGTCCTAACAATTACGTTTGAAAAGTAATCTTTTCAGGATTGCATTACTAATGACCGAGATCCAACTAGCTTTCTAAGCCACGTTCGTTCATATTGCCCAAGTTTATCGAAAACTTACGGCACCAGCCGAAGGGCTATACTGACAGCTAAATAACAATTCCATTCGAGGCGAGAACTCGATACATTTGCATGGTAAAGACCCTGCCCGAGGGCAGTATGAAACACAAGACACTCGTGCAAACATAACATACAGCGCCGTGGAATGATCGTGTGATACCGTGATGGGATGTATGTTGATTAATATCATTATATTATAATCGCTTATTATTATTCATGTAATATATGTAGGTACTCGTATAGTTACTATGTGTATTCTAAACATACGAGTACTTTCTAATGACTCGTTTACCAGAATTCCTACTTGGTTGTCTAAAGGGATCACTACTTAGCTTATAAACGTTGTTCTGCTCATTCTTTTTAAGTGAATAATGAAGACCTTAAAAGAAAAAAAAATAGTTTTAGATCGGTGTAATGTTTTGTATGTGTTTGTGTGTTATCTCATAGACATACTGGTCTGTTACGTATGTGTGTGTGACTAAATTAACAGAAGAATCATATGGATGTAATCGAAACGTAACCATAACTTAGTCAGATGAGTTGCGAATGCCTCCTAGCTAAGAAAGAACCGATACAGTCGGCACTCGTGGAAACCTTAATCAGAACCTTTCACAATCGAGTCGTGATTGAATGGACAGCTTTATTTAGTAACAATAATATTTATTTGCATTGTGCACAAAATATTACGTAATATATCGGAGGTAATTGACGCTTCTATTCAGCTTAATGATCACTTATCGATATCAAAATTGAGAAATACCTATTATTATAAGTGCGAAAGTACTCGTAACTCTGTCTGTTACCTATACACGCCATAAGTACTAGCCCGATTTGACTGAAAATTCACGAAGTGGTAGTTTTAATCCAGGGGAAAGACATAGGATATATCCTTTTCCTATTGTTCGATCATCTGGGACGATTTGGAAATTTAAATATATGAGCACCTGAAAAAAAATCAATTTATGTCATGCTAGTTGAAGGTGAACTTATATCTGCGTAGTGCCATTGTAAACGCGATAATTAAAGCACTATGCCATTAATTGACCCAAGACGTAACAGGAGAAACTTAACAACAATTTCTTACCTGGTGAACTAGACTCTTAGATGGAGACGGATTTATTTTAATTTATATCGATCTCCGAGTATTTTTATAAGTACCTTATTGTAACTGAATAAAAATAAAATGCGAGTTTATACTTTTAAAACCACCAGCGTAACTGTCCGGTGGTTCATACTAGCCCAAAAACTAATACACATCATTAAACCAGGTAAATATGAACATAAAAGTAACATCACATTTCAATACAGCCAAATTACCCTCGGACAGTATAGCATTAGGGTAACTACCTACCCTCTATAATAAAATAATAACCGATATGCAAAAACCCGTAATGGAATCACTCAATCGAACTAATGTACCGATGAATAGAATTGTGATTTATTACTCCTCGAATAAGAAAAATGACTATAAAATACATGAATACGTTTACAGTTCACGACACGACCACGACGGGTGTTTTACGCACCTACTTGCAATTTCGTAGCTACAATAAATTTTTTAAGGAAAGCAATAAAAAATATACACGTTACACAATGACTTGTATTGCTTGACGGAGACTTTAAGAACGGGTTAGTAAAATTATTTATAATTTTCTTATCACAAGCACTAACTTTACATGAAAATTAAATGTTGGCAATGCATGATGTGGCAATAAAGCATCAATAAAAGCTTTTCTAGTTTGAAGGTAAAGGATATTCAATAAAAATCGTGAGGTATAAAAAAGGTTTTTGATAAAAACGTAACCTCTTTGGTAGATTATCGTCTAGCGTGCCTTCTCGGCTGATTCAGATTTATGATTTCAGCTGAATTTATTATCTGTGACGTCCATATTTTCTATTCCAGAATTAGAAAAGATGATTGATCACTATTGATGGAAAAACGAAAAATCTTGTAAGAAAGTTATTAAGTTTGTGAAAAAGAGCAGAATAAAAGTACCTACTTAACTTAGTCAATATTATGATAACAATGTTCCAAGTAACATTGTTAATCTAATAGTTAAGTTTTTTGTTTTTAAATTATAATATGAACTAGAGGACCTTCGACCTTCTCCGTGGTCAAATTTTGACCAGGACTCATTATGTCTAACAATGGATTGTATACTCGTTTGATAAAAAATAAGCTTTGTGCAATTTCTTCACCAAACTTAACCGAGACAAACAAAGTCGTAAGTGCCTACATTATTCTTAAAATCATCGTCATTTTTCCCTAAAATGACAGACAACACCTTCCTCAAATTATTAGCAGTTTTTTTTTGGGTATATATATTTTTTTTATATTATCTGCACACTACATATCTCGAAGACAAGACCATCTTTCAAACCTCCAAGCGTCAATAAACTGCGAGTGTTCAACAAATAATATTCGCATTCACCGATACCATCTCGTTTGTATGTAAAGTAACATTATCTCACAGCTAACAAATGTACGGGGCAACCTTAACATTGTCTATTGTGTTCTACATCATCTACAAGCTAGATACAGAAGGGCCATTTACCGATACTTGCATTTATTGCCTACACGAGAAATGTATGGCGATTTGCATCAATCGTAATATGTGACCGACGAAGTTTACACTATACCCTAATAGCCCCATATGAGAATTCCCTGTGTCGTGGATGCTATGGATACGACAGAAACACAAGATACACTACGTAAACCGAAAATAGAAATTCACTGTCATTATTAAAATTTTTGCCTTACCAGAAATCGAACTTTAACCCGTAGAATGGTGGCCCAGCATGGTAAACATTGCACTATACTTAGATGTGTGATCGCTTACGTCCAAAAACTAGAGTTTTCTATTCTTCGGAGAGCAAATTACGACGTCGGTCGATATTATCGTTAAAAGACAATCGTTGAACCTTATCGGAAGCCTGAAAGCAGTATAAAAGTACTCGATATTTGGGGTGGCAATTAATTTGTCTACCAGCACTGGAGCAGCTTGGTTGACTATGCTCGAGGCCTCCTCACTTACCTATAAGAGACCTATACTTATAGTAGACTAATCTAATAAGTAGATCGAGGTAATTTAATACGTATTGTAACTTCTGTTGTTATCTATAACTTTACTTGCGCAAGCGCATGGCGCCATTGTGAGGTTTAGGAGATTAACTGAGTGCTTATTTCTCAATCTGATTAGTTATAACCGTAACATATTACAGAGATTTAATTTTGTAGGTCAGAGGCAATATGTCAAAACGGATCTTTGTGACCGTTCACACGTGCGACAGCTCTGCGACAATGCGACAAAAAGTCGTACGTGTAAGTAGTGGTGCTGTGACTTACTGACAATTCACAGATAACTTAATAACATATTGATTCCTAATTTTAACCTAACTCATTTCATTGTAAAGCTCACTGTAAACCTAAGCTATATTTACACTCCAAATGGCTTTGTAAATTCACTTAAAAATAATTTAAAATGCCATAAGTTTCGTCTCACCCTAATTTAATTTTAAACTTGGAAGAAAAATTGCAAGAAGAAAAATAATTAATCTAGAAGCAAACTAAGAGAACAAAGATAATGTACGTGTAAAATAAAATCGTTACAAAACTTATTTTAATCCGAAAAGATAGTGGCCGGGATACAATGTGATAGATTAACGGATGCAGGGACTACTTAAACTGTGGACTTGGTCACAAAAATTTAATAAAATTTATAAATAAATTTTGTTAATAAATGTTCATTTAATGAAGTCGCCTTAAATAATAGAATTACAGATTTATTTGAATAGTCGTTAACTAGGAGTATGAAAACTATTCTAATAAATAAACTAGACTTTTTTAAAGAACGAACTTTCGTATTTTAACGTACGAAAAGTCATACGCTATCTATCTACATATTTAGATACCTAATACATAGTCATACACACACAGATATGTACATCCATACACATGGACACTAATTCACACACACGCAAGCACTCACTCACGGGCACATACATTACAAATCCCAACCCGGAATCAAACCAGGAACATACAATTCACAACCAAACGAATTCCTAGAGATAAATTTAATATTTTCCCAAGTCCACAGCCAGCAGATAGTCAGCACCACGGTTCTCACCCCTATCTATCTTAACAGCCATTCATCATAGCGCACATGTTAGCCGAGCAGAGTGAAGCGAAGTGTTTTGTTTCAGAACTCTGCGGGATTTTTGTGCAATTTAGCTCCCGGCTCGCAATATGAACCATGAGCCAGTTACGACCACTTGATACTGGTTTTAATCAACGGTTTTTTGGTTTCTAGCTGTGATTTACGGGTTTTATCAATACCTAAAAGTAAATCTAGATCTGACTCTGTCTCGAAGAGTATCAGAAGGCTTAGGATGGGTTATACATAGAATATTTAGTACTGGGAATACTTTTTATGAAAAAAAAAATTGAAAGTTTACTCGTATATGGCGATTTTTTTTGAAAATTCATACCATAATGGATAAAATCCTGACTACAGTTTTTACTTAACAGAACTTCCAATACCAAAAATGCGTGCAGAATTCAAATTCAAACCCAAGCCCATCCAACAGGTCTTCAATCTTTTAAAAACGATGTTCTAAACAGCAACGAGCCTATTGATAAAGAAAAGCAACATTGGAGATTTAATAAAAGGAACCACTGAAGTATCCAGAAATAATGAAATCTTCGCATAAAGCTAACCAGTCGTGACTTGGAGCTTTCTTTAGTGATGTGCCGAGGATTTCATCTTATCGATACTTTTGAATTGAATTGAATTTACAAAATCCTGTCCAATATTTAGTAAGTAGTCTTGTCTTCCTGGTTAAATTTTGGCAAACGTTGTGTTATGTAATCTTTAATCGCATTTATTTAGATAAGACACATTAATTTGGGAGTCATAGTAACAATATTGGCTCTTATTTTGGAGGCCGTTGGGTTTTGTATCACCTGGCTTAATACTTCCAGTATATTTAATAAACTGAAGCTTCTTACTTGACTGTCTTGTTGTAAAATTACAAATTAAGTTTTTAAACTTCGAATACTTAATTCGTACCTTTATTGGTTCTATTGTTAGCTTATAGAAACAAGTTTACTTGAAGTTTTGAAGAATGATTTAAATATCAGTTGATATCACTATAGATGGCTAACTTCATTGATATATGTATTTAGAAATGGATACCAATCCGTTAGTCTGTCTTGCTTGTCAATGGTTAATACGTTTAATGCAATGTCCATGATACGCTCGGTTGAAGCACATCACTAAAGGCCTGGAGCGATCAAGTCGTGTCCATACATTAAGGGCATTCATAGCGCTGTCGCTTAATGCAATTCATTGTACAAGGATCCTTCATTGGCCATTTCAACTAGGTCTCCCCTGCTTCTCTGATCATCTCCAAACTCTGGCATTCTAGGGGAACTTTTTAGCTAAAGCAGAGCTCTTCTTAATCTGGTGCGCTTCAACACACAACGACCAGTATAGCTAAACCTCTGCAAGATGTTCACTTTCTTACCACAAAATGCAGTTTGGGAGATCTAATGAATTTTGTCAGTCAGCCAGATGAAGGCTGTAGTAGGATTTACAAACTTAAGAGGTTTTGCGTTGAGATTTTGAATTTAAGATGAAGACTTAATGGCTAAAGGGCGGCGAATTTTTGCAAGATCTCTCTTGAATTATGGAAAATTTGTGGATTTATTTTAAAGTGTTTTAGTTAGGAGTTTTATTTATTTACGAAAATTAATTATTCGTTTATGAAATACCAACGAGCGGATTATTGTAGATGATTTAGATATGCGGTGCAATTTTGTAGAGTTAGAAGATAGACAGATTTTTGACCCCTGGAGTGTGGCTATATGTTTCCATTGTACCTACATGAGAACTTCGATTTACGTATTCTAAGCCAAGTTAAACCAAGAAGATAGCAAAACCGCAGTGATTACATTTGACGTAAAAAAGATTGTCAAAGTTACATTCAATATCCCATTAGGCTGGAAAGACCAGAATGTATTCTTGTCACGAATGACAGATCCGAACACCATTAGAGATCCAAAATGATTTTTTATGGAACGAGCTTGCCTTACGCCTAGAATATACAAACTGGGTGTTTAACAGAAACTTTCTATTACGTATTATCTTTGGTGGTATCGATTCTAGCTTTGGGTATTTGGTGTTGATCTATTGTATAGTTCTGTAAGCAGTTTACCAGTTTTTCTTGCAAGTTAGCAAGTCAGTGTTGCCATCTGTTTCAGCTTCCCCAGAGTCCTGGTAAAACCTAAGCACTTTACGTGTCAAGAGTGTTTACAATTTTTTTTTCTCTGACGAAGACAATTTATATGACAGTCGCTGTATACATTATACGTAAAATATTAAAACAAGAAATTAATCAGGAAACACTGCCAGTTATACACGTTGAAGCAACAGACGGAAATCAGGACACCAAATGGAAAACCTCTCGTGATACATTTGACTTGACGTAAATGATCAACAAAACATCGACTCAGACTGCAAAAACGACTTAAAGAAAATCAATTCGATATGCAATTACCCCACCAGATGGCGACACGTTAGCTCATAAAATGGTAATACCAAATGCAGATTTCAAAGAAAAATAAATTATTCTCTGAAAGATTCCTCAGCTCAAATGTTATAGGGTGAGTCGTCAAAATGAACCAAAAATATTATTTTTACGATCTTTACAAAAACTTGTACATCGGTATATCACAAAGTGCATGTTGCATATTGTGCTGTCGCCTTTATATTTAGGTTGAGGGCTTAAAGTGATGTTATACCGCTGTCATGTCGAGTGTACTTTCGTCACGTTTTAGGTACCCTTAAAGGTCTTCTTCAACAATGATAAACTCAATCCTTTCCAATATTCAAGAGGATATCTTCAACTGATACTTCAATTTCTTTGAAAGAGCTAAGTGTCCATTAAATGGTCTTTCCTTGTAACTGACGACAACAAGACTGGTGTAATTATTAGCCAATTCGATTGTCGGGAGTTTTGATACTAGTCAAAGTCTTCCGATAAGGTTTAACGACTATTAATTATAACATCTGAAACAGCTTTGTGTGCCTTCAAAGGCGTCATTGTCTCCGTAGCAAGAACGCGTTTAAGAATTTTTTGCCACCAGTTTTACTGCCAACATCCTACTAAGTTACCTACTGTTACTAAATTGTTCGATCACTCAGGTACGATACAGGCTATCGTTTGAGCCGCTTCATTTCGGTATAACAACAGTAAGGGCCCTCTCCTAGCACGCACCTTTACAACACATTATTACTGGGATAATTTACGATTTTTGTGTCGTTTATCGCTGTATGTCAACGGTGATCCGTTTTTTATGAGCGTGCTCGAACGCACTGTGAATCATTTCAACGTGCAAAGATTAAACGTCAAGAAACAGAAAGTCCGATTTCTTGTAATAGCAAAAAATAATAAACACCTCTTACCATTTTGGTCGTGGATAATTATTGCTGCTGTTTAAATGTTATGTCATATTTAAAAAGATCCTCTTTGAGGTACTCTAGAAAGTTATTTCGAATAAAAAAGTCGAAACAGGAGTATACAGAAATTTACCTTGAAATACTACTCTGTGTCTACAGTTAAGGAAACCACAATGGTTCTTGAAATAATTATGTTACTGCATAACTAGACAAACCTTACTCCTACCTCAACCAAATGTAAATACGAGTACCACTAATACTAGCGGCACTAAGACTGTCTTGTATGCAGTGACTCCTCTGGAAAATACTACTCTGTGACAGAAATTGTTAAAGTATAATTAACCCTTGTCTTAAATAATACTTTCACAGATAAACTAGGAGGTAAGGACAGCCCATTGGATAGACTTTTTCATGAATACGATGTTTTCAATCCAGTTCTATTAGCAATAGATTGAAATGTTGAATATTAACATTAAAAGAGACGAATGATCATAAAATATGATGCAATATACAGCTCCTAATGCTTTTATCGTCTTTGTGATGTAATGTAATAATCAGTTTTATCTGACCGTAAAATGAATCACAATATGTACGAATGTCATCTAACGATAAAAATTGGGACTCACAACTTATCATACTTACCAATGTACGTAAGCGCTTTAGAATTTTTGTCACTAGCGGTCACCCATCCATTTTATAACGGCGGCGATAGTTACCTAACTTCATACATTTTAAAATCTTAGTGTACTTAAAATTGCTTCACTAATCTCTTAATTCACGTTGGAGTAGTATTTGTAATGTGAAATAATTTATTTCTTTCTTTCTAATCTTATCAGTAGTAGCTATGTGACAACTAACAACAGATGAACCCTATAAAAATAACCCTTTTACGACTACTTCACTGAGTAACAATTGCATAATACAATAGTTTGTCACATTGTCACATAAACTACTCCCTTATTAAATTAAACACGGCGCAATAAACGGAACAAGTAGCTCAGTAAAATAAACCGTATGGGTGCGACTACATATACTGTGAACATCGGCTATTTATTAAAAAAAGAATATTTGTCAATAACCAGTGGTTACACATTTATGAAAACACTATGATTCCTTGTTTCGCGGATGGTATGGACAACAATAATAACAAATTGTACTACCTATACTGTGAACATCGGCTATTTATTAAAAAAAGAATATTGGTCAGTGACCAGTGTTCACACTTTTATGAAAACACTATCAGTCCTTGTTTCGTGAATAGCATGGACAATACTAATAACACATTGTAACTCAAATATGTTTGACGGTTTAGTTTGATTGTATAGGCTGTGTATTTGATAAAAACGTGAAGTTTTGCATCCAAGGTTGGTAGTTTTTATGACCTGAAACAATTACCTGTCATACAAGTGTCTGCCCAAGTAGAGAATGGAACACTATAACCCATGCTTAGTGGGAAAAGATACTAATTAGTGTATGGAGTAGTCATTTCAATAATCCCACATCAAAATAGTTACGTACTAATCTTACAGAACAACAGTATTTCACAAACTTTTCTTCACTAATAAACAAATAGTACGGTGAAAAAAGGTAGTTTTTTTTCCTTTCCCTTGTTTAAGTGGTCTCAAAGTATGAGGTAGGGCGGTAACTGTGGACTAGCCCGCGTTTTGTTTATTATTATTGTCCATAGCAGGGACTTCGAGAACCTTTCCTAGCATGAGTTAGGAATCTAGAAGACATGGCTGTTTAATTTTAAAAAGTAAAAAATATTGTATCAACATTTCTCCGTGTTGAACAGTCTTTACTGGTATTTATTTACCTTTTCCATATTTCTTTTTACACGTATTTATTTTATTAATGGCCTGTGTAGCACAAACAACACACAAAGACACAAAACTAAACTTAGGTTCATCATTCCAATTATCCGCTTTCCTGGAAATCGAATCCGCGACCAATTCAACGTCCGTCCAGCATGGCAACCGCTGCGCCCTAATTAATATAAAGTGCCACTTCTAACAGTTTGTTAGTCAACATCTTCCCCACATTAACTGCGGGGAGTCTGCGTGTTATGGTCATCTTACGCACATGTCCCTGCGAGGCGCGTTCTGTATCTACGCGCTAATGTTGTTCAGATTCTATGTCCGTGCGTGTTTATAACCGCCCAGCATAGTGTGTTGGCAATGGTACGTATGTATTTTAAGTGTAATACCTTCTTACTTCATTCCTGTTTGATTATAATGTTAACAACCTTACTAATGAATGCTTACTTTGGAGACAAGGAGATGAATGTAATAACACCTCATAATGTTGAAATCCGTCAAATTGTTTTGGCTATAGAACGTGCCAGAGAAATACCCATACTCATTCTAACGCAATCAGGAAAAATTTGTATGTTTAAATCAGTGTTTAAGCCAACTAAAGTAAGAAAAACCATTTAAATATCTACAGTACCGAAACTATGACAGAACTACGAGATAAATAGATTCGCACTGAAAACCTGGCATGCCTGACATACGTTCTGTGACTCGTCGGTTCGATTAACAGCAAAGCAGATATGTGAATAACGAGTTTTGTCCTTCGTGTGGGTGTATGTATTCATTTTTATCTTTGTGTTGTCTATGTCCATGTATGTACTTACTACACGTTATCTTAGACTCTTAGTGTTTAGCTTTATTTAAGAGATATGGTTTTGAAAGCAACACTTCAGTGTGTAAGGCTCCACAGATCCAAATTCTTAACAAAATTTCATAACAAAGGCTCCAGATTGAGAAAAACTCCATTCGAAGAAGACTCGAATGACAATGAACCGAACGGGTAAATTACATAATTCATGCAAATTTTGTACTGCATTCCCCAATTTGGAATACGAAGGCCCGAGTTTTAAATTCTTCAAAAATTGTAATAACTCGCTTTCAACTGTTTAAATTGAGATATTGAAAGGAATATTTGGGATAATTTATAGTTGGTTCGTTTTGGTGTGAGAATTTCGAGAAAATCCAGTTGTTATGTAAATTCTGATAGTTGGTCGGGCATTCGTCGGTTAAGCCTTAGGCGAAACTATGGTTACATCGGCATCTGCTACAGTCGTTTTGCTTCGTCATGCGTTTTTCGTACCGCGTGTAATTGCATACCCAAATCGATGTTCCTATACTAAAAGTACTGTATTTAAATGTTGTCAATTCAAAGACTCTAAGGGAAGTAATGATACAGAACTCTTTAAATCTTCTATCATCGATTGGAAGTGTTGAATGAAGTCCACGGAAAATAGTAACTGATAGACTGGTAGTACTAACTTGCGATAAAACTATGTACTAATTATATATCAGATTCCTCATGACTAAATTGCTTCTAGAACGTTTTAAGGCATTGTATTTTTTCGGATATTCATAACTGAAACTGTAAAACAGATTAATATCTATTAACCCAAAAAAATTCGCCCACAGAGTTTTGAACCCCAACTTATCAAACGTTTCATTCAAAAGACTCGCTTCATAAAGATATGAGCGCGTTAGTGTATAGTGTTTAATACAATTTTCCACCTCAAACGAACCTCATAGCTAGCCCCTATTAATCTCTGATCTCCAGTCTATCGATATCAAGGACGGATCCGAACCGATCTTCGGGACTGATACAATCGCTAGACCATACCACTGATTGTGATCACGTTTCTGACCTCTACGGCATAGAATTGTGATGCTTAGACATGGCATTGAGGAGCTCTTAAGGTCCTAAATCAGCGGCTTTCTTTGATCTGAAGCTATCGAAGTTAAGCAACTGCAGGCTACGTAAAAATGTAGATGGGTGACCGCTCATGGCATAAGGTCTTGAAGCATTTCGTGCTTCGAAGGGTACATTAGGCTGTCTGTGTGTCTGTCTCCATTGTTATCAATAGAGCATAGTCGTGAAGCCATCAGACATAAAAACTACAGACATTTAAGTTAGCAATGTTTACACCGCCAGTTGATTTTTGTTTAGTAAATGACAACTCTAATAGATTACATGACGATGTTTTTTATGAGGTAAAACTATTTCAATCTTCGGTTAAGTTTGACCTGTGAACCGATTCTTACACTACAATACTAACCGACATTGTGTACATTATATCGTTTTGTCTATCATCTTCTTATTTTGCAGTTACAGTAGGTAGGATCTATAGTATAAATAAATAGATTGAATGAGAAATGTATAGGGGTTTTTTGCAAAATATATTTTCAAGTTGTTTTGGATATTCGTGAAAATAGGGACACTTAAAGTAGATTAGGGTTTAGATACATTAGCTTGGCTCTAGATGATGCCTAAATATACCTTATTTACCGATTCATATAACATTAAACACTCAGTCACCAGGGAACTAATATATTAATTACGTAAACTCATCAGTTCTTCGAATTTTCGACAATATCTCAATCCAGAAAAAAATAAAATTCAATAGTATCTAGTATTAATCCAGTCAACCTATCCAGGACACTTGACGAGCGTTCCCTCGTGTCCATGACAGGTATTATTATAAACGACTTCCATCCAAAAAATTGGCTCATACTCTAACATTTTATTCTGATTCTATTCCTTAATAAGGGCTCTAGGTTGGGTCGAAGGATACGTTTTAAAAAAATCACCTCTTTAGGTAAAAGGTCTTTTTCTTTCAGTCCAAGTTGACGGAGCGTTAGCAAAAAACTCATATAGTACGGCGTAATTTACGGGTAGATAAGTGCGGTCAACATTCGACCAGGGAACGTCGGCAAAAAAATATTGTTATAAAATCAAAATAATCCTTTTTGTGGCTGCATATTAGTATAAATATGATTTTGAAGTGAAGAGAGAAAGATAAACAAATACTGATATCCGTAACGATATTTTTGGTCATTTCAAAACAAAAACATCATTAAGAGTCTTAGTTTAATATTTTATAGCTGATTTAATATTTTATACAGATGAAAAATATTAAGTCCAACAAAACAATACCATGACCTAATCGTGTAAACACTATTAGACTATGGTAGAAACTATATTTCTACCAATCATTGAAAGGGTTCAGCCGTTAAATTAAAAACATCTCTGATTGCCAACAGGATAGATAATGGACTATTCTACCCTAGAGTAGCCTGGACACAGAATAAACGGCAACATCGACAAAGTCATCATAAAAATCTAATTTTCTTATGTGACAAAAAAAAATTATAATTTTTTTATTCTAATTTCTTTTGCAGACGGTACAAGGGGCATCATTCCGCTGAGGATGCGATCCGGAATAAGATATCGCCGCGACCCGCCAGCCACGGAACATTACGCACCGTGCGTCAGGACCACTGTTTAATACAATAACGGAATAATAATGTTCTAATACTATTACTTACACGTCACTGTGTGCTATAGAATAAAACCGGCCAAGTGCGAGTCGGACAATACGGAGGATTTATGAGATACATCCTGATAGACACACAGACAGACAGACAGCGGAGGCTTAGTAATAGGGTCAAGTTTTAATCTTTTAGATACGGAACTCTAAAAACTAGTTATTAAAAGAAAAACAAAAAAGCCAACAGCTGAAAATTGGGAGGTAATTTTCAATAACAGCCTTTGTTAATTACAGCGTTTAATCAAGATGAATCCAATGAAAAACATTACCTTTCTATGCAGTCGGGTTAAAAACGGTTTAAAATAAAGTATAGTATCTATACAGCATGGACTTAGTAAACAAAGTGCTGTAAAAAATAACAAATATCGTAATTAACTATCAAAGAGCGCCTCTACCGCGCCCTTCTTCGTATAGTTTATACCTCTATACTTCTATATTAACCACCCCATGATGGTATACTTTACAATTAATAGATCTCACGGATATACAAAGCTTCTTACCAACACAATGGTTTTACTCTACAACCTCTAAAATTAAAAGATCATAAACAACCAAATACGACCAAAAAAGTCATCTTTCGCATCGCAATGTGCATTTAATAATATAACATTTGACCTTTATAAAATGATACCACGGTTACATGAAACACGAACACATCCAACAGCCATCCAGCTCAGTGATATTTGCGATTAGACAGCATGAAAATCTAGCAGCAATATTGCAGGACTTAGTATCTAGATTCCGACGTGAACGAACTACTAGCGCTCATAAATTGACGTGGTAGCTGTATGATGGTTTACGCGGAATATGCGTGACTGTCCCCGGCTGGGAGATGCATGGATTTGGAGTTTATGAGGACTTCCCAAAAATCCCTACTAATATTATAAATGCGAAAGTAAATCTGTCTGTCTGTCTGTCTGCTACGCTTTCACGCCTAAACAACTGAAACTATTTTAATGAAATTCGGTATGAAGATAAAAATGAACTTGGGAAAGGACATAGTATACTTTCTATAGCGAAAAAGTAGTGCGTTAGAACCGAATTTTACGCGGGCGGAAAGCTAGCTTTCTACATGTATAAAGTATTATGATAGTCATTTCTGAGTTTATAACCCTTGCTTTGTATGACTCCTCTATTCCCCGAATAAATTTTATTTCTTTTTTTTATATCAATGATGTACTTTTTGAGAGTCAATATTTTTTAAGGGTTCCCGTATTTTGCAACAAATCTTGGACATTAGAGGAAAAAATTAAGAAAAGACACATGCGCATATCTTTAAGAAAATAATAAAATCCAGCTGGGAAACAAGACTAGACTGGCTTGACGTGAATTCGAATCTGAATTCTTAACTAGAAGCAATAAAATCCTAACCCACAATAAAGATTATCCTGTCGCTCGCAAACAGCACGGCACCCTACAGCCCTGGACAATTCGGAACAAGCTGCATTGAACAATAACTCTAGTAGTCCAAACTGATTTGTAGGAACAGCTCCGCGACTGAGGATAACGCTACACTGCTATTACGACTACCAGCAGCGCATATGCTTCTAAATTACATGTAACATTATCACGGATTTGGAACTACGAGTACACAAAACAACTGGTTCTTCCTCTATTACTCTATACTTCATCTTCATAATTTTCCACTAGTGCATCCTTCCTCGCTTCGCTTCGGTGTACCTTTTGACTGTTATTCCGCGGTGATAAAAACGTATTCTAGATTAGGGTTCTTTATAGTCTTTAGTAAGGATCATGCCAAATTGTTGCCTGAAATTATTAAAACAGTTAGAGTGGACTGATTTAAATAAAATTAGTCAAATTCATACAACTAAACTCTCCACCAATCAGTTATATAATCTCATCCAATAAATATAAGGTATGAATCTGCACTTTTGTGTACTATTTAAAAAAAATATATCGACATTATTTAGAAAAAATGTAGCCCAAATCAGCTACATAAATTAACTTCATGAAAGAAAGTGAAGATCTTTCAATTACCAAATTGGACAATTTCAACTGTTCGTGGCAACGTCGGCAATAGGTATTCGCGGGTAGCAACAACAGCCGTGTCAACCTACGACTTACACCGACCGTGAGACCTCAGCTTTACATAAATCGTTTAATTTACCGTTAATGTCATTCGTACCACCTACTCGTCTTTTAACGGCCTTAATAGAACCGTCGTATTTATGCGTCATTTCTTACAAACTTAGTACCCTTCAAGGTATCAGTTTTATATAGTTTTCAAAATGATAAGCGAATTTGAACTCTATCGTAAAGGGGTAGAGGCGAGGTAGAATGAGGCTTGCAAAACGTGAGGTCACGTAGCAGTTTTGCCAAGATCGCGGTATTACAAAAATAATTGTTGTTGGCTGCGTTACTTAAAGTGTGGACTTGGGATTATTTTAACATTTTATTTTCAAGATTTGTAGCTCAGTTGATAATGGTGGTGGTAATGGTAATGTTAGCTCACGTAACGAAGGGTTCAGGGTTCAATTTCCGTCTCTTTTTTTGTTTGTCCCCGGATCTTGGATATTTGTAATATCGGCTTATTATGTTATTTTCGTAACTGTTAGTGTTATGTGTGTTCTTCATGTGAATGTCCAAGGAATCCTAGTGCAAGAGTTTGAGTGGTAAAGCTTTTATTCAGTTTTATTAGTTTCATAAAATAACCTAGCAGTAGCTTTAAGGTGACAAAGTAAAAATTACAATCCAAATTAGTATCAATTAAGAAAACGATGAACTTGTACTTAATGTTATTCCTCTATTGATTTTCTTCAATTCTGGTACATTTTTCGTTTTTAAAAAAGCAAATTAAAAACCAATTATCTGGCCAAGTTTAAAGTTTAAGCGGCTACAGCAATATGCAAATAATCCTGACTTCGCAGTTTATGTAATAGCACCTAGTTGTTTGCCGAAGAATGCTCATGAAAGGGACAATAAACGATGTGACAGATTGGAAAAAGGTACGATATCGACTTACTATCGTTTAGATATTGAATATTCTAATATAAATTACATTTATTACGTTATTCAAGTTATAAATATAACGAAGTTTCTCGTGAAATTGATACCTAATAGATTTAGTTTTGTGCATTTTTTTTTAAAGAAATCTCCGATAAACCAGTAGGGCACGATTTTGTATTGTGTTGGGTATAAATTTGTGTCAAATTTACTATTACGATAATTGTAAGACTCTCTTATAATTCAATTAATATACGGACTAAATAAATTATCTATTTTCCAACAAATAATTTGTTTTAAATGTGAACAAACCCGCAAGTAAGTCCACTTTTCACGATTCATTATTAAGTAATAGGTTTATTGTTAAGACGTAATGATTGTATTTGTGGTGTAACGTAACTTAAATTTAAAACTAAAACCGTTAGTTCTTATGGATTAAATAATTTCGCTCTGGCTTTAAATTTTTTTTTCCTTACATACTTTTCTTTTTCTTTTAGACTTCTTTCTTTCAGAATTACAACCATACCAATTCCTGACATCATCTGTTCGCGGCCAAAAAATAATTTTCTTATAGCCCAAATTTTTTTTTTCAAATGCGAACCAATCTATAGATCATACTCGAACTACTCCGAGTGTATAATTTGAGGTGATTTCGGCGCAACTATCGGCTATAAATCACAACTGTTATTACTTGACTGTTCTAGCTTCGGCTATTCAAATGGCATTGTGGTTTTGAAAAAAATTGATACGTGTAAGACTTTGTGTTAGATATTTATGGCTCTTCAGGCGACAAAACTATTTAATAACATATATATTTTTAGGATTCCCTGAATTAGTGGTCAAAGGGCACTTCATGGTGACAAAAATGAAAAAAATAAACCTTATTTCTAGTGAATAAAAGAACAATATGAATTGCTTAAGATTCTCAACAGTCCATCGGTTTGCACTGTCCTTAATATTTCGCTTTTCATCCACCAGTACATTATACAGATGTAATAAATATCTTAAAACGTAACATAACAATTTTAATAGATGAGTAGGTACTTCGTACAAGTTATAGGTGTTGTAGTCCATATTACTTCGACAATGAAGTCAAAACATCATTCCTCGTCTGTTATAATGTCAAGCCGTTTGGACTGTAGAGCTTGCCAAGGAACTGACCATACATCCAAGCTACACACACAAAAAATTAAATAAGCTCGCAAACTATTATAGTCCTTCTGGCGTAGTTAATGAAATGAGTCCCCTTATAAGAAACATGTTTTTTCAGTGCAAATATCAACCACGGAATCCAGTAAATCCGACTTTAACTTTGCAGATAACAAACTAAGTAGTTAGACGACCCCGTAGCCTAGTTGGTAGTGACCCTGCCTGCGAAGCGAGGGGTCCCGGGTTCGATTCCAGGGCAGATATTTATGTGACAGAGTGTGTTAGCGTTTTAATTTACCAGCATTGGATATCCACAAGCTAAGTACAACATATTAAGCCACGTGTATGAGATATCATGTATTTTGATGACTAAGCGGGCAGAGTGCGAGAGCTCACAGCACGCAGATAATATGCCACCTGGTGCATTAAAATGGGACTATCATCACGTTTTATATTATTTACTGCGGAAATTAAAGTGTTATGTGTCGTATCATTATTAACTGTTACGTTTTCATTGATACGATAAGAATATTGTTATTGTTTGGCTTGATTATAGTTTTGTAATTATTTGTTTGGGTTAGTAAAGTTATGGTTTTAACTGTTTCTGGTAAGTGCAGTACAAGTTCTGCGGTGGAAAGACCATGACTCAATATGTCAGAAATTGACTAAAGATTCATTCGATATTCGTGACTGGTATACGTCATTGTCAATATCAATTGCCCATCAACGGGTCCTTTTTTCTGTCATCCAACAGCAAGGTTTGGGTATTGTATTATTTCTACATTCAATTTATTTGTAGCAAATTATAAAAAATTGCTTTCGCACTTTCTCCATATAAACTTTAACTATGCCGAATTTTAAACTTGTACAAGCCTGCATTACTTTCAAAAGGGGCCCAATGTTAAACCATTTATTTATTTTAATAGTATATTATTAAGGTATACATTTATAAGTAACGCTGGCGTTCAGCAGATATTGTTACATGAGTAACAATATTAGTATTGTGAAATGCCTGACCTTGGCTGGCGTCGACCTGTCTGTCTTTGTTGAAGACGTGACGAACAGGAAAAAATATTACCGCGTGATTACCGTGAGTTTATGACGAGTTACCGCTAATTCTGAACTAACTTTAAACCACTAGTCATATACATATTATGTACCTAATCTTATATGGCATTTTCTGGAAAAATCTTTGTGACTTTAACCCTTTTTCCCACCCTTTTACCCTCCCAACCCTTCGTACCCTTTGCTGAGTAAGGATCTCTCCTCATAGCTGAGGAGGTTTAGCATTCTACACCATGCTGCTCCAGTACGGATTAGGAGGTCAGTGGCTAGCTAAGGGACTCCTACATGGTTTAAAATTCATCATTTAAAAGCATCCGGGATCCGAATGACTTAGGATACGCTCAGGAAATTATGCCGCGTCCGCAGTTGCTTATCTTCGATGTCGACTTAAGATCGACTCAAGCCACCGAGCTATAGACGCTTCTAAAATAAATAACTGAATTAAATTAAACAAAATCCATTTAGACTGAGGTTAACAAAACCTAAACACCCATACAAAAGCATTTTTACAAAACGGGGATAGATTCACAAAAAATTACGTGCATAAGTGTATCATTGATACCTACATGAATAAATGGTTTTAGGAATTTTGATTTTTAAATTTTAAACATCGGTCGCTTTGCTTTCATTAAACCGCGGTA
Organism: Lerema accius; assembly: GCA_001278395.1. Taxonomy (NCBI): domain Eukaryota; kingdom Metazoa; phylum Arthropoda; class Insecta; order Lepidoptera; family Hesperiidae; genus Lerema; species Lerema accius. The sequence goes on from LGAG01000065.1 coordinate 508,912, forward strand.
TAACTTAAAGTTAACTACTTAGTAAAGTCTTACTTAGTGAGTCCCTGGAATAAAGTATTAAACTGCGCTTGCCCTTGGCTGCGATTTATACAAGCTTTACTTAATTTTCTAGTCGAGCTTCGAGTTTCACGATTAATAATTCAGGGATCAATGCCCTTGAGTTTTAAACACGATTTTATTTTTTTAATCTCGATTTTTTGCAACATTTTATAGAATTGATGAAGAAGTAACATTGATTTGTTTTTACCCAACTGCGTTAGAAGAAGGGTAATGTACTTCAATGTTGTATGTTTATTATTGGCACGCTCTACAGCTCAAGTGACTTGAGGGTGAACATACTGAGTTGTCTCCATTATAAGAAAATATGAGTTAAATAAATTTTACCGAATTTAGAATGATATTTAATAGTTCTGTATTAAGACAACTTGTACATAGAATCTTAATTTAATTTCCATACAATTCACTTTTTAAAGTTATTTATTAAACACAATTGAAATCAAAACTTAAAATCCTAAATGTAACCTTTAATAAATGAAGTAATTTTATAGTCACAAAAAACTCACGAAGAAACACTATTCTGTTACATCAATTATATCAAAACATTTAAACTGGAAGTCATTCACGGTGCTAAGCCACAGGGTTCAACCCCAATACATATCGCATACATGCAACAATGTACACACCAAGTACATTGAGTCAGATTTCATTAAGAGAATCACGCATTAATCAATTACAGGCGGAGCGTTGTATTGAAATTGTTGTTGTAGTCACAGTACAATTGACTAGCCATGGCGATTGGCATACGTTATGAGATGAAGCGAGTGGGACTTTCTTTGCCGTTTCTAAACCATAAGGGCTTTGTGAAAAGTTTGTAGGAAAAATTAAGTTCATTAGTGTTAAGGAAAATTTTTGAGTATTTCGTATGTACCTACTAAGGTACGGGGCGATCTTTGCTTTTATTGAAGTAAAAGTATGAAATAATTAGAAATGGCCCTTTGGTAATCTATCGGTGACCGAAATTCAGGCAAAGATTTGGAGATCGCGAAGACACATCAGGTATACCTAGATTATTAATAAATAAAATACGAAGATGAAAATGCTAGATGATAGATACAGTATGTTTTAGATCGAATTTTAAGACAACTATAAAACAATCATTGAAGCATCAAAAGCGCAGTTAAGACAAACACCAGCAAATAATTCAAAAACAAAATATTCATGCAAAAACAACTACACGAGGCCAACAGGAAGAAATTAGACTGTCGCGTTTACAGATAGCATCTCTAGAGAAACAATTTATGATAACCAGATCTAGTTATACTTGTGAGGTCACATTACATAGTCAAAAATCTAAAAAAAACAACGATTTCTAATCTTTATTGCTTAGAAGATAAGGCTTATTAAATCTCAGTAGCAAAAGAACCTTAGCAACAACATTTGCACATCTTTTAATAATATCTTAATGCGAAGTCTTATTACCAGTTTGTTTTTAAATAGTTACCATAATTTTCAAGTCACAGGCCACCGATTTGTTACAAGGATTATCTATTTACATATTTAAACATTTATTGTTACATTAATTTGTTTCTATGTGAAAATTTATGATACACGTGAAGTTTTGATTGTAATCAGAGCACTTGTGATACACGTGTAGGTAAACTGTCCAGAACATTTCCACTTGTGGATGTGTTTAAAATTAGGATAGCTAACGTTACGTTTACGTTACGTTTATAAAGGCTTCATAGCCACAAGAGCTATCATTCATAGAGAGCAGCTTTTAAAAATGATTACTACCTGGACTACTTACTTATATTTATCTTTTTGTCTAACTTATAACAGTTACCTTACTAACATGCATATCTTGCTTATAACACTTGCACTACACGAATTTTGTGAAATAAAATTAAATACCGACATCTTCGTCTTTTTAATTTTTTTTCTAATCTTATTAATATTGTAAATTTTGACGTTCGTTAAGTGAACTATTAGTTCCCTAGACGCAATAAATTATTTTAATTTGATACTATAAGCATAAACCTGTATTAATAAAGCGGTACAAGAATATGAATCCAACAGTTATTTCGTTGAAGTCGAATTTGCTGGGGGTTAAAATGTTATAATGCGTTACATAAGCAGGAAGGCGAGATCAAACAACGTGTTACGTAGCATTATTTTATTTAAAAAAATGAAGAACGTAAACCTCCTAAGTCGGCAAAATGGCAACCTTTTATACCTAAAACGGTCAGTTTTGTGTTACGTAACGTTTAGAAAGGGAGCGGGAGAGTACCGAAAAAGGAGTCAAAAATCTTCAAAATTTGCGTTACAGAATATTTGAACGCATCCTCAGCTGAGATCGGTGTATTAAACCTGACGATAACCTCTGAAGCGTGTAACTTACTCCCGCTAAACCAACACCGGCTGCGCACTCCAGCCGCCTTTGTAACAATACGCGAACAATGCGAGACTCTGGCTCCTGTGCGGCTGGCGCTGGAGAGGGTCTTCTGACCTGCCTCACTGCCAACAGCGAAGCGAGAGATACTCACACATTGGCTTTTGAGGCTGATGATATGGTTGCAGAGTCAAATGACACCCGATTTACATGTTTTGAAGTCTTAACTGGTTGGATAGATTTTGACGAAATGCTGCGTGAGTCTTTCAGAAGGTCTGTAGATAATGTAGATTTACTTTCGATAGATAGCGCTTTTTTCAAGATTCCTTAAACGAATACATCATCGTCGATGCAATGTGAAGTGTATGTAGTTTTCAATATGGTGAGTATTTACCCAAACGATCTACATCCTTAAAATATCACTAATGTAAAAACTCGCATTTATGCTCTTATTATAAAACTTACGGATATAGTTCGTTACTTGGTAACTATGAAACCCGTCTCTAATGCGAGTCAATTTGTACATTTAATAGCTAATGATTAATTTATAATACTAAGTATGTTATGGATATGTTCGATACATTATTTATTGCTAGAAATATGGCCTGATTAATAACAGTAGCCAATAAGGATTAATTAAAGCTCCGGATCATTAAAGGTCTCAGCTATAAGGCAAGACATGTCTCAACTTGTACATACGGAAGATTTATTAATAGCTCTAATGACTAAGTTATGAGAAGTCATAATAAAGGAAATAAGAACGATTATTAAAGCTGTTTAAAAATGAATATTATATTGATTTAGAAGGTGGTAATTTTTAAACATGTTAAAATCTGTGTAAACAGGTCTTACACAAATTAGCCTCGGTATCTCTTAAAAGGAAATTGAAAAGATTTAATGACAAAAAATAATATATTCTCTTGTTTACCTAACTTCAGGCAGTTTCATTTCCCATAGCTTGTTAGTTAAATATTTCCATGCCATAGCATATTTTTATCGAAGTAAAACAAAGAACATAAGGGTTAAACCATAATTTTAATTTTTAATGCAGCATTACCACGAAGGTCCTCTCCATATATTTGTAAAGAAAGTTCGATATAGTGCTAACACTGACCTTTGCTTGGTTTTAATTCACTAAAGTTCGACACTAGCCTCTATGGCAGATGCGATAGAGTTCAAATTTACGTGAACAAAATCATTAAAGGAAGCTCTAATGCATGAACTAATCAAACGAACTCAATAATGTACGAAGGCTCTTTCAGTTGTTCTTAGACTTGCTGAGGTATATTATGCTTTAGTTTTAGGTAATAGTTTTTTATACCGCTCTCAATCTTTATACTTACTACTGAATCAATTGTTAATCACTTAAACTTCATACACACACATAAAGCTGAAGACATATTTAGACACACATAGGTCTGTTAAAAATGTGTAATTAAAAAAAAAGTACACAAGTAATTTATGTCCAGTCCTCGGCAACATCCATCATGTGGTCTACCATAATGCTCTACAGTTGACTGAAGATTACCCATGCGCTTACTTTGAAAGAACCAAATCGCCGAGGGAGTTTTGATTATTGACGATCATTTATCTAGTTAACGCCTACGCATGGCATGTTTGTTTAGTAATTAAGATCAAAAGTAACAAACAAGCAGTTGCAGGATGGTAAGAAACCTTTATTGATATCATCGGTTACTTCTATGGCTTCCTCGCAATTTCAATGTCTACCTACTGAGTATCTAATTTAACCGAACTAAATAATGCATGTAGTTCTCCTGAAGTTTGCTTTGCAAAACTCTGCTCGAGTGTATTTTGTTTTAGTTACCTGTTCCACTTTGGTCCTATGGCTATAATGGAAACTGCACTGTTTTATTTTGAAACATTTCCAAACGCCGCGGGCAGTACGTTGAAACTATTCAAATATTCCAAAGGGTACTTTTGAACGTTCGTTTTTTCATCGGCGGCAATGTCCGGAGCTAATATTGTTTGATTAATATCCGGCTCGAAGGACTAAGTTAATTTAATTTTTCCTTTGTATTACTATTTTTAAAGTAGTTCTGTTATGCTTTATTGTTGGTTTAAAGGAAAAATTTAATAACGCCAGTCATGAGTCAGGATAAAGTACTTCAATGAAATCTACATACTTTCACATCAAAAGCTCGGATAATATTTTATATTATGTTTTAATGATTTTAAAAAGTAAATACAGAGCAATGACTATATTTATTGCATAGATAGCATCGCCCCATCAAAATCTGCATACTTATAGTGCCACAACACAGATTTAAAAAATATTCACCGAGTGCATCGCGCACTGAATCAATTAGTCCAGTCTGCTTACCCTGATGGTCGCCTGAGGGCGCTCAATGGACGAGCTCGGTAAAGGACTTTTTCCTGTACGTAAAAATCCCAATTCGATTTTTAACTCATTATTCCGGAAAATCCAGAGCAGATGCTAGTGTATTCATTTTTTGTTTAACACTATGTCTTTGTCTATATCTATATCAACTCGTAGTTTACTAATGATTACCAGCCTTTGTTTTCGGAAGTGATATTTATAGGTAACCCTAAATTAAGAAATAATTTTTTCTATAGTTAATTACGTTCTCTATTTCAACTTCTTCGGATTGTATTTTAGCGACTAAAATCAGTTTATAAAAACGATTTTTTTATACAAACATACACGCTTCCACATTTAATATTAAACACACATTTTTGAACCAAACTAAATCTTGTGTCCGTAATAATAAACCTATCTCCTAAAAAGTGCAGCACATGACCTAAATTGCACATAGCAAATTAACGTCTAAGTGTACTACTTTAAGAATCTTTTTGGCATACACAAATCAACGACTATCGATAATATTGTGAAATCCCATAACTCGGCCAGCATAATGGACTAAGCCTAAAATCCTCTCATTCTGACAAAAGGCCTCAGTCCAGAAAGCAGAAACAAAACCCATTCATACTCTTCCAACTAACCTCGATAAAACAGAATTTTAATGGTTCTGTTGTTGAGGTAAATGTACCAAAAATCGAACAGTCCAAACGGAGCATACAGGGGATTTGTTCGTGTTTTGAACTACAAAAACCCGATGTTACATTTACCCGCCGGACAAGGCCGGTTTTGTGAAGCTTACGAGGACCTGTTCGAGCGGGAACTAAGGACGAGTCGGATGTTACCGATATTTTGGAAACAAACTGATTACTTGCAAGTACTGTATTATTGTTTTATCTATGGAAATAGTAACGTACTCAGCTTCGTCTAGGTCCAAAACATACCATGGGTCAATAAAAAATCTACGAAAGCTATTAATATCTTTCCAGCTTCTTTAAGAGTTGAGATTTGGAGCGACATATTATTTTTTCTGTTTTTGTTTTTTATATGGTCTACGATGCATCACTAATGGTTTTGGTGCCATTTCGTGGCTTGTGACTGCTATAAAAAGAATTAAATGAGCATTTTCTAGTTTTTGTTTCATCTTAACCCCAAAGGTATCTTACTCTATATGCACAACATTTAATTACTCTTTCGCATTGTCAATACCTCTATAATAATTAGCAGGTTTAATCAAAGCTATGTCTAAAACCTCCCCATTCGTATCAAATTAGGTATATGCTTTATAATTACACCGCAGCGAACAATTCCCTGGTGGAAGATCAAAAAAGTGACCCCAGTCATTAAACGAGAGACGATGGCTAAGAGGTCCATTGGAATAATGACATAAAATAAAATCACAGATAAACCAAAAAGACGGCTAAGTGTGAGAAGGCAGGAAATATGAGGTTCCGTAGGATTTTCTAATTCAAATTCAAAATCATTTATTTATGTATGTAAACATGCATGTATTCAATCATATATTCATAAATAAATAAACGCTAGCACACTCATATGATGCACTTATGCACGTCAAACATTTTTTTTTTATCTACCCCCGTTTCGTAAAGGTGGTTTCATAAAGGCTTTTATATGGAGAAGAAGAAACGGGGAAGAAACTCCCACGCACAGTCATCTTTTTAAATAAATAAATAATCTAGCCCTATCCAGGATAAATAAAAATAGAAAAGGTCGCCGGGGCTTCAAACAGAACTTCGACCAGTTAGCTCCAAATAAAGTCAAGGTAGCTGAGCTAGTTGCAACAGTTAATACCCATTCTTAAGGGACCCTAGGAAGGCATTCTACGTCATTTGTGTAGTGTATAAGTCATGTTATAATTGCCTTGTATGGCGCTTTGCTATACATACAATTATTCGGCAACCTACTTGGTAATGACAAGCTTTATAACGTTAAGCAATCAGCTCTCCTTTGCTATCGTCTTTTCTCCTCTCTTCTCCTAGCCTCACCTCATCTAACCTTTCCAGTTCTACTTTATTATCCTACTAATATTATAAATGTGAAAGTTTGGATGTTTGTAAGTCCTTCACGCCCTAACCGTTGAACGGATTAAGCTGAAACTTAGCACACAGATAGTTCGCATCCAGGAATAGGACATAGGATATACTTTATCCCGATTATAGGTTTCCTTGGGATACATCCAATATCTTTTAAACTACTTTTTCGCGGTTGAAGCCGCGGGCGTCGTCTCGTTATTTTATAAATCACTTCGTACAAAACTCCATACAAAACTCTTCTGTAAAATAATCTTATACTTTACAGTCATTGTTGTGCAAAGTAAAATGTAAAGGCTATCACAAAGACATAATCACTATAAAGAGAACTTATAAAGCTTCAGTTTTTTCAGCGGCGGTACGCAACCCTAAAAATGTACAGTGAATCGGCTATTTTCCGTTGAATGGGCCACTTTGGTCGGTTTTAAAAATTGCATGCTCCTCTCAATGGCGCTCGACTGCATTTCATTCCCTCCATTCTGCTTGTTACGTTTTAAATTCACTGGTAATTATATCTTTAGAGCGAAGTACGTATGTCTGTTTTAAACAGTTCATTATAATTAAATGTAAAAACTAAAAACGAAACAGCTGGGTGCGGTTTGAGAAACCATGTTTGTTTCGGGTTGGTTCTCGGTATGAGTAGAATTCATTGGACATGTTCCCATAACAAAATATTTACAGGTACTAGAGGTGTATAATAAGACCTATCAACTTATATTGATTGACTCCTCTTATATTGATACAGAAGACTACAAAAATACCTTTTAAAAACACAAAATTTATTAATATGAGTACACAGACATTACCTTCAGTCAATCACCATAATTGACAACTTTTGCTGTGTTTTCAATGAAATATAATAATAGGGTTGGTCAATTAAAGTATCACGACAGTAGCACCCTCTACCAATTCCAATAGAGGTCTTAAACCATACTTGATCTAAGCGACAAACACCACAAAGTTTTATTAAAATCGGTCCACCAATTTATGAGGAGATTAATGACAAAAATAAACTACGCTTACTATACAGATAAAA
>LGAG01000065.1:517640-559298 GCA_001278395.1 Lerema accius
GTGCCAAGTTCACATAGCCCCGTGAAGCGGTATAAAACGCTTATTAAAAGCTGCATAGAATGCGCATATGCACTATGAATGCATGCATGCAGTAATACGGCGCTTCACATGCCGTAGAATTATTGATTACCGTCCACTCACAACGGTAATGAATTAAAATAAAAACAACGTGGATCGCATAGCCGCGGGCTTCGTGTATGGACGGTTCATACTCGTATAGAGTGGGTTTTAATATGTTTTAAGAGAATTCAGCGGTATAGATGCGTTCTGTTGGAGAATTATTTCAGTCGTATGCTCGGTTTTATTTTAATTAACTTAATGTAAAATCGACCGTGAAATGTTTTTCTGTGTTCGGGCGCCAGAAAGCTGGATATACCTACCTATGTAGTTTGAGTGCTTGGGTTTCTTTGCCGACTTAGGAAACGTCTACTCGACGAATTGCTACAAATCTATACTTTATATAAGTACTTATAATATAAAGCTGAAGAGTTTGTTTGGACGCGCTAATCTCAGGAAGTACTGGACCGATTTGAAATTTTTTTTAGTGTAAGATAGTCCATTTATCGAGGAAGGCTACATTCTATACATATAACATTACGCTAAGATGAATAGGAAAGGAGCAGCAATAAAAAATATTGGGAAAAATTTAGGTGGGCGGAGCTGAGGGCGACTGCTAGTAGAATATAAATAACAAGTAAAATCATTGCTCATAAAAATACAGAAATAAACATCCTTACATACAAACGCTCGTACCTACAGTCGGGTAATTAGTAGTAGATTTGTGATTGTGTACGAAAAGAATAGAGATCTCACACCGCTATAGGAATAGTAAATTCTATGTCAATATCTACCCTGATGTAGATATATTTCAGAGGCCACTTTACACCATCGCCGTAACATAGAAATAATCACTAGTTTGTAAAGAAAACCCATTTTCACGTCAACTTTTACGGAAACAGGGCTGGAATCCAAACCATCCATTTAACTTTTTAATGTCACTTCCTGACCACACAAACTGTGAACTTGATAATATTTTCAAGATTTACAAAACAAGGGCCATTTCTGTTTTACGTGAATTCCAAGGTGAGGCGTGCTTTTTTGGTTCTTGTGAAGTAGTAGAAAATTACTAAAAAAACTTCTTACTAATTCCTTCTTGATGACTTGTTGCCTACTTAAGGATTACCTACTACAAAATCAAATCATTTGTTTCGTCTCAGGAACTAATAGGTCACTGAACGAACTTCAACAATTTAAAATAACACAAAATGAATTTTAAAAATAAGCAAACATGTTACAATACACAACCACTACTACGCTATAATTTATTAATTCGCTATCATTATTATTTACCTGCAATTATATTACCTACTAATAGCAATATCTTACTTTTATTAAAATAATGTATTTCTTTTAGCTATAATAATAACAGTATTTAAAGTTACGAGTAAGCCAAAATCGCCACAGTAGTCATAATAAAAATAAGTCTTAAACTAAATAATTACGAAGCATAGAAAATTGCGTATGAAGAATTTCTTGGTCACGCGCGTAGATAATGAAATACTAAGTGATGACTAAGATGTTGAATTTTAAACTAAATTACAGTTTACAGTAATTTTAAGTACGAAATAAATACACTTCTAAAAGTAGTGCAAATAACTGTGATCGTTTATAAATTAAATTAAATTAAGAAAACCGCGACACATTTTGTCATCAAACGAAGCTAGGAACACTCTCGATAACGTCATCAATATTCTCTTTCAGTGCGCTTTTTTATTTTGAGATCCTACTAGAGTATATTTGCAGACATTCGATTATTCTTCCCCACTTTACCCCTACAACTTTTAAACGGCTCAACCGATTTTCATAATCATGTCTAAGAACACTCGCAGATAAGTCATCTTTAATACCAAAATTTAATTCGCTTGATCCGTTCGGAAGCTACGGTGTCACAGACAGACAGACACACCTACAGTCACATTAAACTTATAACACCCCTCTTTTTGAGTCGGTGGGTAAAATATAGTAAGTCCATAGTTTTCGTATACGTCACTCGATAGCGTGACAGGTTCCCATATCAGTCGGTCTGTCACCGACGCTTAGCCGCGAACATAAATTACAATCCCCGATTTGTTTACCAACTTAAAATAAGACTAACTAGGGATGTAGGACCGGTAACCGAAATTACCGGTATCCGAAAAAATATACAAAACATAATTCAATGATAATAATTATACAAGAAGAAACAGATAATCTATAAGCCCACAGCGTGAAGAAATGATAAAAACTTATTAGGTCGTTTTTTTATACAGCACGAAAGAGACGGCATATAGCTATCGTAAAGACGACAAGCACGAATCCAAAATAGTGCAGACTTTTTATTTTCAGCTTGTTACTAAGGACCTAATCCTACTAATATTATAAATGTGAAAGTTTGTAATGATGTTTCGATGTTTGGATGTTTGGATGTTTGGATGTTTGGATGTTTGGATATTTGGATGTTTGGATGTTTGTCCCTCCTTCACGGTCTAACCGCTGAACGGATTAAGCTGAAACTTGGTACACAGATAGGTTGCATCCAGGAATAGGACATAGGATACATTTTATCCCGATTATAGGTTCCCTTGGGATAAAATCAATATTTTGTTTATCGACTTTTCCGCGGGCGGAGCCGCGGGCATCGTCTAGTATAATATAAATCAAGACATACGTATATCAAAGCCTCATCGTGAAGAGCATAATAAAACGGGGTTAGATGTGGCCGCCACGTTGACAAAGGTGCATTTTACATAATCACAAAATTGCATGCAGCAATGGTTAAAGTAATTACACTATTTAAAGAACTAAGGGTAAACCGAATGTGTTTCGAAAATTCATTTATGGAATTATAACTTGAAAAACAGATTCCTAAGTAAGTAACCTTTGAAATACCTGCTAGTATTACAAAAACTTACCATTATTTAATTCAGAAGTAAAAATAAATTAAAAAACCTGACATATCTGAAGTGTGGCATCCCTAATAGCCCTGAAAGGAACCCTCGCCTCGCTTCCTTGAAACGTTTTCTTTCACCTTCGAATAGCAAATTGCTGAGTTGGTGGAAAGTTACGTAATTGGAGGTTTGGGTTGATACCTGCGACTCGTGTATTTGTTATAAGCCCCGTGTGACGAATGAGGCGATTTTAAAAATAAGTCTATTATACTTTTTTATAGATTTTTTCGAAAAAGGAGCCTTGAGATAATTGTTTAGGGTCTAACATTACTAACAGTAGGTTCATACAATTGCACACGTCGACTTTTTTAAAAATAATGTCATAGCGATTGCTTGAAACAGACCGACTTTTTCCAGCGAAAATCGCGTACAAAATATTGAAAAAATTCCTAAACTCGATACCGCGATGCTTACTCATATTCTGATTCCTGCGAATGGTAATTCAGAAAAAATGTAAAGGATACAGCAACAAGGTTAAACCACATTAGAACTAACGATACCATCGGCCGCGGCGGTTTACAAGTTATAGAGTTCTAAGGACCGCAACACACGGGCGACGGACGTCGTAGACAGACACAGACGACGCAAATGTCTTATTCTTTATAAAATCAAAGACTTCTTCAAGTGTATGCTCAATGTATTTCTACTGAGTAGACTCGCACCAAAAAATGTATAGACTGAGTCTTCAGAACAAAAAAAAAGTTTCTTTTTTTCTTTTTTTACGATTTGACGTATGTCACAGAGCACGGCCAGTCGAGAATTGTATCGAAAAACGTTATCATTTGATAAGTACGTTATGTTTTTTTACTACGGTCATTTATTCCGAAATCTCAGTCTATATATTTTTTGCTCTTTGCCAATTGCCACGAAATCCTAGTCTACTTCTTTTTCATTCCATTACATTATAGAACAATACTCTAAGGCACTAATATAATATACAAAATCCTAGTTATCTTTCATTCCTTTACATTATAGAACAATTCTTTGGCACTGATATAACATGAGATGTTTCCAGCTCAGAGTAGCTACCAATTTCTCTACGTATGCATGTACTCAGTCGTACGTCTGCACGTCGCCATATATGCTCTTTCCCGAGGGCTTCGTAGGCTTCAAATGAGGGATAAGATTTGCGAAATTCGAGTCGCCGGCCGAAGGGCTCGGGTAGGTTGGAAGGTTTCTAGCCGAGAAATTCAATATGATTGCTTGTAAATTTCAATATGTGGTTCTTGTTTGAGCGTAATTCGCGAATTGAAAAATCCTTACGTTGTTGTACCACATAACATGAGTTTTGGTATCAATGATACTTGATAGTAAAACTTGTTTATAACAACAAAAACTAAGAAAAAACACTCGCGGGTGAAGAAAAAAAAATCTGCTTCGTTGAGAATTGAACCCAGGTCCTTTGAATGGTTGTTTTTTAATCAAATATCCCACCTAAATAGCAGGTAACGATGTTGTCCTTGATGGTGAGCACATTAACATAGAAGAAGCCCATTCACTCTTGACTTGAAGACAGGTTGTCCGACATAGTAACCATTTAGTAATATGGATCATTTCTTTGAGCCTTATCTTAAACTGCAGATATATAACTTAACCAACAACACTACAGCCATCAATTACGTATCCTGGTCCCAGTAATTAGGAAGTCGATTCAGCTAAATTCAAAATTAATGGGTGCAAAAACCCATTTCTCATCTAATTGGCTGAATTGTGTGATTTTAATAATAGAGTACATTTGTGTGGCTAATTAAACGAAATTGCCTCCTCGCCGCGACTCAATTTACATATTTTTATTGTGGAGTCGCAAGCCGGAATTGTACGTTAATATTAAAAATTATAGTGTAGCTGTTTGTGTAATTAAAATGTTTTCTAGTTGATATACTAGAAGCTACATTATTATTGTATTTGATTACAGCAGAGAGTTAATTTGTTCCCATGACACTTTAATAGGTCTAAGCCGTTTTAAAAGACTAGTATTAAACTAATTTAAATTTTAACCAATGTTTTACCCGATTTCTCCTGAAAGTGGAATGTTTTATGAGCCTATGTATGTATGTAAGTTTACTTCTTTGGCACGGTTTTCACTTATACAACACTACTTACTATAATAAAACTCCCTTATAATAAGTTTCTATTTCTAGTACCTACACCTAACTACGTTTAAAAATAGTTCAAATTAAATTCGGTCCAAACCCGCTTCATTAATTAACCTACTAACACTTGATTGCACAATCAGCCACGATATTAGGAGCCCACTTCAGTAGTCCTTATTAAATCATAATCGTTAACACAAGCCAGAGGTCAAATTCATACAGAGGGGTTCAATTAAATAGCTTTATTTGAACTCTATGCATTTAGCCTATACCTTTGCCTATTAGACTTTAATGGATTACGCAAACTAAGAACTTTCAACCTTATTCTAAAAGCAAATAGAGTTCAAATTTAATTCTGAATCAAGGTGAGTTAGGTTAAAATAGTTACGCAAATGGCGCTAAAGATCATTATACATCAAGATACAAGCTTGTATGTTTGTTTGTTAAGGCGAATACGATTAAGTAGTAAGGCTGTATGATAATAGCGTACAATAATGATTGTTACGCAAGTATTTAAGGAGATTATACAAAGCGTTCATATCTTTGATTGTCATTTGATCGACCGAGTTTAGCAACTTCGATTGATAGATAGATGTCGGCTGTTGTGAAATTATAAATGCTTCCGTGTTTTGATGACCGTTAAGATGAGGACACTGGGACACTGTTGCCTAGGTCAGCGGTTCTCAAAGTGTGTACCTCAGCACCCTGGTCATGTATAAGCTTTTTTTATATAACAAAAGTTTAGACCCGGTTTCTGCAATGGATTAAAGATATAAGGTGCAATTCTGAAACGACAAATGTACCTAGTGATATGGTATTTTACTGTTCTCATATAGTTGATGTTGGCCTTATTGTCCTGTATAGCTTTTCTCTGACAAAAAGAGTTTGGAAAGCTTAGCCTAAAAGAAAAGGCGGAAGAAAAGAGCTTTATGCTAAGTCTCTTTAAAAATTACGGATGCTGTGATGTGAAGACTCCCACATTGGGGGTCAGAGTTTGGAAATGTATCGCACCCAATCTCACACAAACTAACACTCTGTCATTGCAGTAAATATCACCGTTTTCTCGTAGCCATGTAAACGCACCTTTAAGGTCAAAAGTAGTCGAAAACCCTCATTTACCTAATCCCTCGTCCAAGCTCCTGTTTATCAGCACCGCTGCATTCATTTAGATCGTTCCGGTTTGACCCGGTCCGATTTTTACGTCGGTCCGATTAACCTGTCCGCGCGTCACTGTCAAGTTTCTGTCATAGGGATACAACACATTGCATAAGCGGAGCGGGTGACAGCATATTAACGTAAAGTAACAGGGAATTTAAAATGGCGATTAGCCTTTTTTAAGGTTGTGGGGGAAAAGTTGGATGGATAGTACCTACTCGTAGTTATACGCATCCGATCGGAATTACATAGTTTACAGTTGTAATTTTTATCGAATGTTGTAATCCTAGATGACATAAAAATAAAACGTCTAAAGAACTTTTGTGAGATTACATAGGTGGTTTTCTTCTGGTTACATCGATGTCACTTTTAATTTTGTACGACGCGACGCTCATTTTCCGAGAAAAATCGAAAAACTTATTCTCAATGTATGGAGTTTTAAATGTATCTATGTATTTATACTGCAGCATGTAGTCCCTTCTATTCCAGACCAATTAGCAAACAATAAACGTTGAAAAGCGTTCGATATCGGATAATAATCCGATGCCGAGCGAAATTTATTACCTTCCGTGTTTTAAAGGGAAAAAATCTGTTCCAATTGTTACCATTACAATGCATCCTTGGAAGCTTCCGACAGCTTAAAGAGGCTTTTCAGTATTCTATTTTAATGCCTCATATAAAAGCTCTTGACAAAGCCGCTAGAATTGCTGCTTTTTAGAATTTTGTATTCAAGAGACCTTTACATTTATACCTATCCCTAAGTTCGTTTGACCATCTTGTGACGGAGATTGGTTAACTATTTGGGAATAATAGACGACCCCTATAGCATAAAGGTGTGTGCCATTTGATTTTCTGTAAGTTACCATTATAGTATGCCATCTAAAGAGTCCTGGATTCCATGCCTAGTGCCACAAAAAAAAACAAATTATGTGTTTTAATTACTATTTGCAGCCTGAGTATTTTTTCTTGACTTTGTGTATTGTCAAAACATTCTACAAAGCTTACTTAGATTTTAATGTAACCACACCCGAACCAAATCTGATGTATTTCCACGTGATAATCCCAGAAGTATCTAAGCAATGTTTATCGCGTAATTAAATACGGTACTACCTTAGTAGCATTGCGTGCACTCACTCTATCTATTGGATGAAGTACCGAGATATCTAATTTGGTTAGATATTCATTCAACTGCTTTAGATAGATAACATCTTTGAGATAAGACGATTTCTAATTGTTTTGATGTAGCTATGTTAGAGCGCTTATAGTAAGCAACGGCTTGCGTCGATTCTAACAGATCGACGAAGTTAAGCAACTGGGGGTAAGGTTGGAAAATTAATGAGTGAGCAATAGTATTAGAAATCATTGAGCGCTTCGGTAATTTAGAGGGCCCGATAAGCTATCGGTCCCGGTAGTTATAGTTAGATAGTTATCTAACGATTGACACATGATGACGATTCATTGATATTAACACCAAAGGTGTCACCAATGTCTTGGGGATCGTTCAAGTATTACGTAACACAATTTGGAGGAGGGGGGTCTTTTAAAATGTTATGATGCGTTACATATGGGGAGAGAGGATTTGAACAACGCGTTACGTAACATTGTTTTTTTTTCGTGACAAAAAAATGTAAGGAAAGTAATTTTTGTAACTGCGCAAAATAACATTTTTAGATAAAAATGGTCAATCGTGTATTACGTAACGTTTAACGAGGGGATGGGAGTATATAAAAACGTTACGGCGCATCACTTGGGGGAAGGGGGGTAAAAAATCTTAAAAAATTGCGTTACGTAACTTGAACGATCCCTTGTTGACTACGACGAAAAAAGAGCTGAAGTTAGATACAAAGATTGGTCATGCTTCCCCGAACTAAACACGTACTCGTACAAAGCGTCCTTAGCTGTCAATAAATACTGACTATTATGTAAGGATAAAACTATATAATTTCCCCACCGTTCATTGTAACCTGGTTTGTTTTCAAAGCAAGGCATGTTACTTGTTTACAAGGAGTTTGAAGCACAAACAGTGCTTAACAAGCGCTCGACAGCGCTGCAACGACGGCTTGCAAATATTTACTGTGTGATGCTCAGTTAGCGGCCAGTAGTTATAGCTTCAACGATTAACAATGTACTCGGAACTTTAGTTTTTATTGAAACTATAGCTACAACTGAGTAGGACCGAGTAGAACCAGTAATTAACCCTTCTGTGCCAGGACAGAAATTCGTATTTAGTTTTGTATAACAAAACACTGTTACAAACTAATTGATTCCACATACTATTACTGTTCAAATACTTTAATTTGTAATCGAGTGTCATACTTTAATTACCAAGATTTTAATGAAGCCCTAAGGGTTCCTACACTAGTTAAGCACGCACGTAACGTTAAGCACCGTGTGCAGGAGCGCTAAGACAGGCCAAAGATGAAACAGTTTGAAACAGTTGCATGGCAACTGATCGCCATGCAACCAGCTTGAACAAACAGCTTGAATGGTCAGTCTGAGCCACAAATAGGTTACGCAAATGCTTTGAGGTCACCACCATTTACGTTTTACCAAAAGAGACCTTTACTCATTTGCGAAGACGAATTATTCTCAAAATACGTCATAAAACTCATAAAACGCAATTACCTACGCCGTTGAAGACATCCTCAAGTTGTTTATAATCATTTTATTTCAAACGCAATTACTATAACGTAGTATTACTAGCAAAACACAAAACAATCCCTCCATTGATATACGCACTTGAAAATATCACGTACGCAATGAGTACACTGATTCATTGTATAGTACTACGCCGAACTATAAGTTTCATAATGACAAGTAATAATAAGCAGTGATGGCTTAGTGGTTTCAACGTGGGTCACCTAAACGGAGTTTCCTGAGTTCAAACCTGGTATGCACCTCAAAACTTCAAGAAAATGTGCGTATTTAAAACTAATTATTACCGTTTGCTTCGGTGAAGGAAAACATCATGAGCTAACCTGTTCCTCATAAGTTCTCAAAAGTGTGTGGAGCCCGCCAATCCGCACTTTGCCAGCATGGTGGACTATGGCCTGTTACCCTCTCATTGTGAGCGAAGACCAAATCTACTGATAAAACTTAGGTTTTAAACTTATCCTTAGTGATGAGACCAATATGACATAGAGTGATTGAGTGAGAGTCATGCTAAGCTGCTTCTCAAATGTCCTGGGTTCGATTTCGAGCGAGACATTTTTTTTAATAAAGAGTTTCCTTTCCTTAAAATACGTTTACATTATTAACTTCGTCCTTTTCATGACACCTGCAGCGAATCCTGTGAGATGAAAATATAGCGTATTTTTTCTTAAGATTATCACGAAATTTCCTTGAACTTTGTAGCAAATTACTCTCCTCCAAGTTTACCCCACTCAAAGCAAACATTATCTTCATCAAATGCTGTCTTATAGTTTTATAATGGCTTAGATATCAGACCATAATTGAGGAGGACATTAATCACTCGATGACAGCTGAAACACTCGAACCGAGTCTAAACTGTACACAGACAGAGCGGCACCGATTATTACCTACCAAGGCATAACTAGGCTGAACCTGCGAGTTTGTTTATTACCTGACTGCTCTAGAAGGCGGGCAATGTTTCGAACATTTCAATTATGCATGTTAATTTATTTGGGCATTCTCTACATCGCAAACAGTGAAACGGATTACAACATTGACGTCATTGGATTTGTCTGCATTTTAGAAGTGAGATAGGCTATTATTATTAAATCCTCGTCTCCGTTTTTTTTAGCAGTCAGGTTTTTATTTTTATTAGGATCGAACTGTCAGTCCTTATTAGCGTCTTTTTGGACATTTATTATATTGAACCAAGGCAAATATTTCAATGACGAATTTTAATTTCTGTTCTCAATTTGGCATTCACTTGTTATGGCATCCATTACACAGGGAATCCTTAATATTATATATTATTTTTCTCAAATACATAAAATCGTAGAAGAATTGCTCATACACGTATAATGAAAGATAAACGGTGCTCGAAACGGCTATTACGATGAATATCGAACGATACAGATAATCAGTTAGAGCCAATTAGTCAAATCCATTGAAATCTAGATGACGACAGTACAGCCCGCACGTGGACCTTGTGCAACCAACCGAATGAATCACAACCATTTCTATTGTACCTACTTCTGTTCCAAACTTGATTTTACTGGTTAAAACCATAACTATTGTTTCTCGATATAGGCAGGCTAAAAAAAGGAGTTCCTACAAAAAAGGAATTCTACGCGCAAATGAAGTGAAACTTTACGCTACGAAATTTAAAAGCAGAGATCATTTTGACGTGAATACTTCTAAAAACCTAATGATAACAAAATCAGGGGACACATTTTGGCGCTGTAGTTTTGAATTTGTCGTCTACATCAAATATTAATTTATATGACTAGATAGCTAAAGGATCAAAGAATTCATTACAATTAACAAGATCAGTGAAAAGTCGGGCGCGGTGGACGGGGAAGTGCCGCCATTTTGAGGTTATTTTACTACGCAAATCTTAAAATATAATTTAAAAATTAACCTGTAACATCAACGTATCCACGTACAACACAACCGTGTCCACAACTATACCTACCCATTTTTTTGTTTTAGATACAGCAGAAAAAATATATGAGATACGAGAAATTGAAATCATACGTACCTTCACATACTGAATCCACAGCATCTCCCAGGAAAAGTACTTATCTATAAATAAAATAATTTAATAATATTAAATGTGCTATAGTCAAAGTTTGACTCTAACTCATTATTTTGATCATAATTAACAGAAAAAATATTATGGATGGAATCAATATTAAGAAAACATTACAGTACAATCTATCCTATTATAAACGAAACTTATTATTACCGCCATCTAGGTAACAAATAGAAAACACCAGTACAAGAAAATCTGAGCCAGTGTGAGTGTAAAAACATTTCCTAAATTAAATTTATTTCCTAACAGTAAGCATCCTCTAGTTATACACTATTATACATTATTATTACGTATGAATCAACAGTCGTATTCAGCTGTCGTAAGTATTGCCACTAGAGTGGAATGACTCACTGGTTTACGACGATGTATTAGTTTTGCTTATGATAACAGTTCTAAAATGTCCTACTTTGATCTATAATTCTAAACCAAATACACGATAGTGTCTTGATAAAGCTAAACTTGTAAGATTATGTATGTTAAAGCCGGTGTATTTCATTATATAGCCTACTTATACTTGCCTGGAATCTATTACTGACTTAGCACAATAATTATCGCGTTAGAATTGGCACTACGTTCGTGTAGACACGAAAACCGTATCGTAAAGATGATAAGGACGCGTGCAATGTAGCGCGGGATACTTGTTTTTGATTATTTATGAAAGGTGTAACATATTTGTAGTATAAAATGTAATTGGATGTAAGAAATTGCTTTTTATTACATTCTATGATCGTAGTAAGTCGTAATCCTTTTGAAATTGGAAAATAATAATTTATACAAATTTTTACACCTAGCTAAACTTCCAATATGACATGAAAACGATTTCATTTATCTATTAAAAGTAAAAAATGTGTGTATAAAATGTTACCGAAAATTGTAATCAGAAAAAGCAGCACGTAGCGTGCCATAATCGGTTTGAGCCGGATTAGAACTGGTTTTTACCGGATTAATTTTTTGTTACCTTTTTTCTCGCCTTTCCTGTTGAACTCTGATACATAATAAATGATGTTTAATACTTTTATGTCCATACATTATTTTCGTATGGTGCGTAGAATTTTTTTACTGATTTTTTTTTGTAAATAGGTTTTAGTTTTAACTACATTACCTTTGCAAACTTACCATGGATGTCAATGTTGTAAAATAGCAGTCAGGATTTTAATTTTCGATTACTTAAAGTTCTCTTCCCTTTTTTGGTGTTAAAAAACATCGTAAGAAAACCTGCAAAGTTGAGGTTTCTATATAGTTGTCAAAAGTGTGTAAACTCGCCCAATCCGCACTTGGCCAACGTGGTGACCATTGTAAGAGGAGACTCGAGCCCAGCAGTGGGACAGTTATGGGCTGCGACGATAGCACTTCTGCGTATAAGATTCAATGACGCTTCTACAATACTCGTCTTAATCAATATTATTACAAATCATAATCAAAATATCTAAAGTCCAAGTAAAATGATTATTACGCGAATACGTATTATTGTAACAGAAACAATAGATTTATTATTATGATATTATGTGTCGTCACAATGACTTTACTGGTGTTTGAGGTAAAACGGAGTTTGTATATTGTTAGTATGCTCGTTGGTAATAGGTAAAATTTAATTAGTTTCATTAACCTTTATAATATTATTCCAAACGCTTACCTACACACTTGTACCTTTTATTAGAATACTGTTTCGTATATCCTTTACAAAAATATCTGCTCCGCCCGAGAATAAAACCCGGAACCAAAGGGGGCGTTCAATTCAAGTATTAGGTAACGCAATTTTTTAATATTTTTGAGAGCCCTGATGTAATGCGACGTAACGTTTTTCTGAAATTACTGATATTCCGTTCCTCCCCCTTTCTATACGTCACGTGATACACAAATTACTATTTTTATCTGAATCAATGCAATTTTGCTGATTTACAAAAATTATGTTACCTTGTTTATTCTCTGTAATAAAAAAACCCTCCCCCTAAATTTCGTTAGGTAATACTTGAACGGCCCCAAATGAAACGCAGTCAGGATTACTATCAAGTAGGCTACAGTGTTGCTAACAAATACGCTATAAGTAAGTACATTCATGGCCCCACACTATGATTTCCCACGATCAATTTACTTAATTCAACACTACTATAACTTAAAAATATTCGCTCATTAATATAAGCCTTTAATGTAACAGTACTTATAAAGTACCTACTATCCTGATAGAGGAATATCCCTTCCCATCCACTAGTCTGGTAAGTTTCCAAAAACCATAGTCTATACTCAGCACAGGAATTATTGCAGGAAGATTTTATAATAAATCTCAAAATTGCAGCCGAACCTGCCGTAAAATGAAACGAAACGGAAAAAAGATTTCCGAACGTAAGCGTTGTCATTTTGATTTATGACAGACGTAAATTCACATCGGGCATCGGGCATCGAGCCATTAAGACTGGGCATTGGGCAGGCTCGGACATCAGTTTTATTGACTTTTTACAGACACGAGTAAATAAGTTTAGTTACAAAGTAATGTCCATTTTTCTGACGCTAAAGAGCGAAGTAATGGCTGAAGAAAAGACTCATAACAATAACTAGTACTACATTTAAGACGTACAAAATTTGCAGGGGTTTTAGAAAAACACTTACTGGAGTACCTAGTGATTATTTACATGTACTAAATGTTATTCTAGCAGAGAACCTACTTCTCTTTCTAAAATCTATCTTCTAAAACTTGACTTAGAAACATATCACTAAGTTAGGTAAGTAGGTAGCTTCTTAAGCATAGCATTTGTAGATTATTCAAATATAAACCCAAATTCAATTCTAAATACAAACAAACAAAAATAGCTGTAGCATAATCTGTTGCCAAAAGATTTTGAGCAAACATTTACTTCGCGAAACTACCTCTTACTATAATGCTGTTACATGTTACTATTGATATACCACACCATAGTTATCTCAGGTAAACACCTGACAGGACGCTAAGCAAATACAATTCGTGAGGGATTTGAAGAATATACACGACAACACGTGCTTCGAGTAAATAAGATGATGTAGGAAAACATTGTAAGGCGTCGATCCCGAGAGAACTACGCGCGGTTTTCGGTTTTGAAGGATTTTCTGGCTGAATTATTGATGATTGTGAAGGGTGTCAATGCGATTGATTTGGGTGTGACTGCGACTGCCATCTGCCGGTGTTTTTCAGGATTTGTCTTATTTAAAAGGACAACAGGAAAACGACCGAGAAACGTCCGGAGTGACTTTTCTAGTAGTATACGAGTTAAACCTGGACATTTAATTTTGATATTGGACAGTTTAAATGATGGTAAGTATACGTATGGCTAACGTGCGCGGAATTTTTAAAATTTTTAATTTTTTTTTAATTTTTGCCTTACCTATATCCATGTCCAAGCAAAACTCTGACAGTTAAATACCTTCTAATAAAGGTTGTTATCTTCGATGTGTTACTAACCATTTTATTATGGACGCAATATTTTGTAACTCTCTCTCTCTCTTCTTCAGTAAAATTAAGCTACTCTAACCTATAAACTATCACCTGAATATAGGTCACATATCTCTCCCCACTTACTTACTCGTATGTACGAGTACTGACTTCTTACTTACTTATACTTACTTCTTACACAATTTATAATAAACGACCTCATGGCTGAGTATGACGATGAATTCAAAATCCGCTATCACTTAACAGTCAACATAAAATGAGGCAAAGATTACAGTAATCAATTTAATCTGAGTACGTTAACAAGTGGTGCAGTGTTTATCTGAAACTGTGTACATGCAAAACATGTTCTATTTGCAACAGAATTTACACTTTATATTAGAATTAGAGAAACGACAACTGGGGACAAGTACCGCGTTTAGTACAATTACGGGAAGGTCGTGCAGGCGAGCGGTTTTTTATCCGACTGCCACGGGAGGAGGGAAATGTTTTTATAGTATGTATGTACTCGTATGTCGGACGTCTTTGGCAGGGTCTACAGCCCAAACGACTAGATGAACTATAACAAACAAAGTGTTATTAGACTTGCATTCATTTTCGCAATAACATAAGTTTCTTTAACAAAGTCCTAATTAATAGTAATTGGGGTTGGGTGAATTAATTTCATATTTATACACATAAACGAAAAACACATTGATAGTCTTACACTACGATTCTCTGTATCGAGTGCAATAAACAACACATAGAGACAAAGGACACACTCAAACCGGGAACAGAAACAAAAGTACATTATTTACATATTATCTACCTCAATGGGAATCGAACCCAGGACTCATGCAAAATTGGTACAACTCGGCAACCATTGCACCATTAGATTACTATACAGATTCCATAGCAACATGAGCGTCTCACACGCAGCGTGCCACCCGCCCGTGTACCGTTCCTAAGAAATGCACATTTCGTATCAGATGGGACTAGTGACAGCAGTTTTCAATTAGCAACGCCACGTACGAAATGCGGTATTAAGTGCACGTCTTGTTAAATTTAGTGCCTACGTCTAATACGAACCGGGTGTTACTGTAATGAGTAATATAATAAATATAATAATATTCGCAGTTAGATATAACCGTTTGGATTTTTTTAAACGGGTGTGGAACTGGACCATTATTAGGTAAGCGATATTTTTGTATTTTTCCTCACCAATTTTTGCTTGTAACAGCTCCTATGTGTACGAAGAATTAGTGTCTGAGATACAATCCCTGTAGCTACTATTCATATAAGCTACTGATTTTAGTAACCATTTGCAAAAACATCAGATGGCTATAATAATATTATAGGGGAGGTCATGAGGTTACGTCATAATATTAAAATATCAGTCAATCCGTTTGGGCTGTAGAGCGTACCGAAGTAATAAATAAATACATATGATAACACTTTTATGATATACGTTTAAAAAAATTACCCTCCTTTTGTCGCAGTCGGTTAAAAACGCCATTAAGTTTACGGTATCCATAAGACCGCAAAGGGTTAACCTGACAGTGATTACAATAATTGCCTGGTTTTACGTCTTTGAAAACGACAGCCAATTACATTTTGATTGTTTATGATTAATTCCAGTTATAAATTATGTGTAATTGGATTCGGGTTGAGTAGTTTGGATCAAACGGCTTGTATTAATTATCTGTTTACCCGAGCGCCATTTGGGCAAGAACACGATATTATATTTATTGGATACAGGTCACAGGCAATTCTCTATACTAATTGTTCTAACAGACAAAGGCATTCCACTGTTAACCGTATTGTTTTGCGCGTTCCCTATCTAACCCCATGCGTGTATGTATGGCTTAGGCTACGAGTGAGTGTGTATTAGGACCTTGTCAGCTTAATGTCTCATGATAAATGAGATTTAAGGTATCAAAGATCAAACTCACTTGAGATTAATTCAGGAAAACGACCCAATTGGGCCGTTTTTCTATGGAATACCAACGAAACAGCGAATATTTTTAGTAATGTTAATGACGAAATGATACTTCGGAAAAATTGTTTCGGTCTTTTACTAAAGACATGACATATCAGTTTATGATATAAAATATAATTTAATGCTGGAGATGTAAGTAACCCTCTGAATTTTAAAACTACACATTAACCCTCCGCTGCCGCTCCTGCTCCACGCCCGTGCGATACGGGTTCATTATCATTTCATGGCATGTGTCGGCATGAATATTTCCCTTTGATTAATTTGTGTGGCAGCGACGCTTGTAGTAATATACAACGTATGGAACAGCTTTATTAGCCGTGGCCGGAGGTGAACGCTTGCTAATTCAACGACATTTAATGCCTCCAATTTATCAGTAACAAAAAGCGACGCCGACTGTTGAGTGTTAAGTCTTCGTGAAGTGAATTAAAAATCGCAGGTTGCGTACGCCTGTAATGTGTTGTTAGGGCGTTTTTGGGATATTATCGGGTGGGTTTAAGTTCGCGTGAAACCTTGCTATATTTAAATGAATTTTGAATGAAATTTACACGTAATATTCACACGATAATGACCTTTATTTATCATTAATAGTTAGTGGCCTTTATCCATAAACGGCCCATCTGTGAGCAAGAGTCTCTCCTCATAACTAGACCAAGAGCATACTCCACCACGCTGCTCCAGTGTGCATATTGGCGGAAAAGTTAATGGTCAATCTAAGTATCGGTAATTTTTATGCCACCTAAAAGGCCTCCTACGAAAACGAAACAAAACGACTGTCACCTAACGATAACTAAAAACTACACAAAAATATTCAATGTACACAAATGACCTCTTTACAGTTGTATAACTACTAATACTATTAACTACTAATGGTACTAATACTAAGTAGTATTAGTGTAGATTATATTGTTATAGTCGAAGAGCGTATCGGTCCATGTCGGTAATTTTAAGTTGTGCGATCGACTGAAACTGTTTGGGAACTAACTAGTTCAATCCGGTCAAACTCGGTCCTAACCAGTTTAAACCGGACATTGATCGAATTACAATCGTTTGTTAGATCTAGTTGTTGAATCCAAGATCCTATTTTGTTTGCTACAATAAATAATAAGTATTACAATTCTAACTGAGTTGTAGAATAGACTAACTTCATCATTGTGCCCACTTCACCATTGTGTATGACATGGGGTTTTCAAAAAGTAGGGCCATCGCTTTCTTCTTGACTAGTAATAGGTTAGTTACGTCCCTAGTGCTGCTTTAAATTAGCAACCATCAGATGATCAATACACTTGTTTCCCACACCCACTTAACTTATTATCAACTTAATTATTCAAAGTCCTGCTGCAAATAATATTGTATAGCGTTGTTAAAGACATCTCTAATAAAATTAGCTCCAACTATGACTATACTCATTATAGTACCTAGAGCAATATTTTTTATCTCTGAAGGCTATACAATGGTTCTCAGCATTTAACCTTTCAAACCCTAAATACATGTAAAATTTGCCCTTCTATTAAGGTCTCTGTAAGCGCACATACGTAACACATGTTACGACCATTTCTTCAACCAGTCTTGCTTCAAACTGAAACAACAATTAACCATAACACAACTGAATTTCCGTCTCACAGTTTGAGAGCCACTGACCGTACAGACGATGCTATACATCACTTAATTACATGTAGCTTTGTCTGCGCAAGTAATGCATCACTCTTAGCCTGACTGCGACTCACACAATCTGTTACTCGCACGACTCCTGATCCTAGTAAATTACTTTAACGTGTTTACGAATAGATTTATTAAAGCCTTTTATAATTAGGATGCTGGAACAAATTTGGTCGCCTTGTAATTTCGTCATGTCTGTCTGTACGTCCGTAGGACTAAGTCGGAAAGCTTTGGTAGTAGATAGCTATAATATTCTAGCAGAAGAAAAATAACCATTTATTCGTTTTTGGTTTTAACTGTAATAATTATGGTTGGTTCATTGAAATATCTTAGCAACAGCATCATCTAGCGTACAATTGTGGTCCTAGACCATACCCAGTCCCTACTAAATGAACCACCTTTTTTACAAATATCAAACCAGCCGTTTAACATTTCTGACAAAAGAATTATAACGTTATATTATGACAAATAAACCTGTCAAATTTCAACGTTAACTTTAAAACAATGAATGTAAAACAATCTCTACAGGATTAGCGGTGCGAGTCGTAGTGCACTCGTTTACAAGTTAAATCGACGGAGTGCAGGGTATTTAATTGGGGGAGCCGGGAATTTCCGGGACAAACAGGTCTGTCGCGGGGACCCGGGAATGCTAATCTTGGATAAGGCATTAAGCTACTTCGAATGCAACGAATTTCATTTGTTAAAGGACTTTCATATTACTGTTTTCATCTAAATACGCTTAAAAGATATTTTTACCAGAGCACGTTGTTCTACTTCTTTGGTATGCTCTACAACCCAAAAGACAAAACTGATTTCAACATTATGAGGTTTTTAAAAAAAGGGGTCGGACCAAAAATTTATTCAATTACGATTATAATGTATAATATCATAATCCGTCAAGACGATTAGACTGTAACCAACGAAATTTACATAAATACTCTCGCAAACATTTCCCTCGTGTTACCGCAGTCTCTTAATATCTAAAGCTGAAATCAAAATACCCTCTCTAAGTGATCATACCTCCAAGTGGCGACGTCTCGAGCAATACTGTAGTACGAGCTCGCTTGTTTAGCACGTCTGTATGTTTACGTATGAACAGTCCTCAAACTGTATTAACTGCACGAACTACCTTCATATATTGTTGAGCTAACTACGGGATGTGTCGTACCGCTAAATATGCGGGGATTTTAATGATAAAGTAGTATTTTAGTATGTTCCAACCGTAACATCAACAGAAATAATTAATAAGCATTGATTAACTTTTTGGCATCTTGTCTCAGGTTTAATAAGATTCAGTATGACTAAACGCATGATAAGCGGGAAGTAACCTTAAATTTTATCTTTAAAATACCACTTTTACTTTTACTTCAGAATAAGATAGTCCCCTCCATTAGTTCAGGAATTATGCTTATTGGACCCGAAGCCCAAAATATCCATCGAATTCTTAGATTTAATAGGTACAAACGTGAATATCTTATAGTTAGAAAGCTTATCAGTGTCTCAGATTAGGTAGTCTTGATCAAAATTTGTATTATTGTACGATGGAGAAACATTCTCCGGTTGATTCTAAATGTTTGAACCAACCAATATCAGAACCTTTTCATCTTCCTGGTATTCTAACCGCACCGTATTCTCCAAGTGCAGTAGAACAGCTTCATCGCACTGAAGGGAGTTGCGGTACACTTAATTGGATGTTTTGTTTTACAACTCGTATACATTTTTAATGAAGATTATGAAGTACCCTCGTGATGCCTCCTCGCAGTAAGGTTGCTATAAGGAGGATTTGCATAATGATGCCGGAAGAGAAGTGGTCGCTTTTCAGCATTAATTGAATTAACTTGCGTACTGCGGAGCCATCTCGATTGAAAACTAAATGTTGTTTTATTTTTATTTCAAATTACGATTAAAGAGAACAAGGTTGCTTCTTGCTTTCTAAAGAGTTGTTTAGTTAGCGTAGAACGTGGCCTTAACCCATTAATGGTCAAATACAAGATACCTTTTCTCGGAACAAAAGAAGCTTAGAATATACTTCACTACGCTACTCAAGTTCGGATTGGTAGTAGAAATTAGTAGGCAACCTAAATATCGGAATTTTTCATATCACTCGAGGATCTCCAGCTTGCCTTAACGACTGTCGTCTCCAGCGACAACAGCTGATACCGACGGGTTAACGTGATCTCATAAACACGAAAGCGCTCAAGACTTTTCGCCACTAGCGAATGCATTACCACGCTCACGGCTATTTATCAAAACAAAATTAAATACCATAATAAAGGGCAGTTTACAAATGTACTGTAAATGTGCAATCGACAGGAAAAAGTGTGAAAACTCTTCAACATCTATTCATTAAAACATCAACATTCACGCCATTTTAAACTTCTTCAAAAAGCATTTAATCACTTCTAAATTACGGCTTAATTAAGACAAACAAAGGCCACTTCCAAATATGGAAGACATAACAATGGCAGAACTTTATTCGCGTAAGTACACAGATGTTATAATTACTCCAAAAAGCATAGTCAAGTGAATAATAAAGCACAAAAAATCCATTAAAGGTTATTAAATTTTATCCCGCCTCTAACCCCTTTTATTTACGAGTGAGCAAGTCTATCGGGGAAGTAAGGAACTAACCTAAGCCTGAAAAACTTTTAAAACTAGTATCCGAAGGAAAATAACCCTTAGCGCTCGGGAACAAAGTCGTGGAAGTCATCAAAGAAGTTGCTCCGTCTGTTCATACAACAGATGTTACGTTGCTTTATAGAATAGTAGTTGTAGAAGTTGAGCCAAGTTGAGCAGTTGCCGACTGATCGAGAGATGAAATTTTATTTGGTAAACCTTTTTTGAATATTCCGAAAATTTTGTCTACCATTCAGTGGCCGGGGGTGTCGACTGATTCGACGAAGTTCGCAACTTTGATTTATTGATATGTGGAATCGAGGTTCGGAGTAACATTGTAACGATTTAAGGGACCGGAAAGCCGCCTGTTTAGGGAGAAACGAGAAGCAAACTATCGTAATCGAAATTTCTTTTATCTGAAGTAGTAAGATGTTTTGGGATTCTTTGATATACAATCAAATGTATATACTACAATTTACTTAAATATCAATGTATGATCAAATATTATCACTGATATAAAATGGTTTAGGCAGATCATCAATAACAAAATTAAAGTTGTCTAAACTGTTTTTATTTAATGAAAAACCATTAGTTGATGAAATACAAGTCCTTGAATACTTCAAGATTTCTATACCTACACAAATACGAGTACTAAAGAAATTTAAGGTTTTTGGTAGACTATAAGGCGAAGTTTTTTAACACCGTATGAATGAAATTCTGAGCAATTCAAACTACACATTTTCAATTTGTTTTTGGACCATTAGGGTATTTATCAACTCTTCTTATTACTAGTCGTTATTAATTTACTCGTATGACGGCTAATATTATGTCAAAAGTTAATAAGTGGCTCCGTATTAGAATTATTTTATACGACGGCCTTATTTTACTCAGAGTTAGAGGTGAAAACGAATCACAAGTCATTAAGGAAAGTTTTATATTCCGTATGATCTCGACCCCTTTTAAAGTGAAAGTCGAATTATTTATCTCGACTAAGGACCTAACAGCTCATTTAATACAGGTCAAAATTAACAATTTCAATCATAATATAAAATAACAATAATTACATTTACATCATTTTATTATTAAAACCTCGTGTATTACAATTTTAAATGAAGAACTAAAAATACTTATTTTATTACGGAAGCACCCTCTGCTTTTGTTTCCTATTTTTTTGCAACAAAAAATCTGTCTACATTTAAAATAGACTTTTAGTAGTTGACATTAGAGTTCATTTTGTTGATAAACTGTATTTTTTTCTCTCACCATAGATCTTGTTTTTGTTACCATGGACCTTTTGCAGAACAGGTAGTTCTTAGAAAGACCCAAGGATTTCCTAAAATTTAACCTTTTTCACTGTCGTATTCATTAACAATAAATACTCATTTGTACAAATCCTCTAAATTAATAAATCTGTGACAATAGTATTTTACAAACTCTCTAATTAACCCCACTAATGTTATAAAATATTAACGTTATGTTTAGTTTAGTTTCTAATCGAACAAATTAATGAAACTACCAAAATTTGTTCATTGGTTCCTAGGCATAACCTAGTATGCAAATGTGCATCTATAAAACCTTAATTACTGTGGATGTTTCTCAAGAATATTGCAGTTCTATCGAAGGCTAATAACGAATAACTACTCGTATTAGGCAATGGTTATCATGAAGGATCGTAGTGCCATGGATTTTGGATTTGATTCCCAACAAGGCAGAAATTTAAATTATGATATCTGTTCTCGGTCTGAGTGTGTGTTTGTGTGTTATTGTGTTGTCAATGGTAACAACTACTCAATGAATTCTACAACCAATGTGATCTCTTGAACGATGTCTGGATGTATAATTTTATAAAGGTTACTTACTAATATTAAAGATACTTGTCTATTCTTCTACTAATTCTGACATTTGACATTTTCATTACAAGTATGCCCCTGCACCACACGCCTCACAACAACTAAATATTTGCCCAAAATCACCACGAAACTGCATCCTTAACGCCCTTTGCTTCTCAACTGCTGATTTTTTTGTCATATTTCCAACTACGTCTTCATCCAAATATGGCTCTTTTTAATAAACGGCAGTAGGATGAAGTTTCTGTACAATATCTTTACAATTAGTCGTAAATTCCACTTCAGGTTTATTTTTTGCCCCTTGTGCACGTGTAGCTCTGTTGTGTGGGTATACCCTTCGTATTAGGGATCTGTAAATAAATTGTTTGAACTTTATAGGTATTTTTAGTTCAATATTTATAATTCTACACCCATTTCTAAATGTAAAAATCGTATATTTGCAATGCCAGGTATTATCATTAAATAGGTTATTATTAATAAAAGTATATTTTTCCTTTTTCTTAGTATCGCTTTCTACAAAAATCAATAATTATGATAAAGTTAAATCTAACCATTTAACTCGTCTAGATACTAACAGCTCATTTAACAAATGTCAAAACGTTAACAATTTAAATAACTAATAAATTAACATTACAAAATAAAATAAATTACATTTGGGTCATAACAAGTTATTGATTTATCAATTCACATCTGATAACAATACCTATTGTACTAACGACTTTATAAAAGACCGATGTATACTTAAGCCTAAGTAAATTTGGGTCAGCGAAATGGAAAAAAGTCCCGGTTCTCTTTGTAATAGAATGATAATTCTTTTAAAAGTAACAAGCCCGGTACTTCTAAACGTTTCTCAGCAGATCCAAACATTGTTTCATACAATATCGTTTGCTTATTCAACAAACAAATATTTATAGGTACAAATTCAGCGAACACATTTTCACAAGAAAAGATAAAATATTTGTGTAATTTAAACCCTGTTTTACGTTAAAGAACCTGAGAAACATTGATGTAAATTTTTCAAAATATCATTGAACAATATACAGAACCTTAGCCACATCCCATCTTATTTTCTTGACCATTTTTTTCCTCCGTTCCCTCGAATACCCCGAAAGGGTCATTTTACAAATAGTAAACTGGATGCACGTAAGCCGAGTTATTGTTTTGATCCTCGTATCTTCTCTATCTCGAGGCGATCTGTCTTCATTCCTCACGGCCCGTGTCTTCCCTTCGTTTATGATAAAGGTAAGAATTTAAGGTACCTATTATGCCTTGTAATGCCGTGAGTTCTACTCATACTATTAGACGAGGATTTTGTTGTGTAACTGTGTGGGTGTGAATACGGCTCCATCTTTTGAAGTAATTTTATCAGTAGTGTAAATACTTTCGTATTTACTTATTTCCTTATCTTTATATTAAAGATACACAGAACTGTATCGAGTAAACAAAATTACAAAATTAAATTATATATATTTAAAGTCTTCAAGAGGAGATTTACCTTTTTCCACAGAATAGAAAACAGTTAGGTACTACGTCTTTTGCTAAGTTACTTCGCTTTATATTTCGGGGACTTCATTGGACGTTATAGTTCATAGCATTAACATAATTTTTGAAATCTAACCCATCATTTAGATCTACCTAAGTAAAATTTTGTTACTATCGACACATTTCTTAACTGTAAATCTACTGCAAGATAAGTATTATTAAGCATCAACTACAGTAAATAATACATTAACCAGCTAATAGTCTGTAATTTACTAACATTTAAAAAATCATAGAAGCTAAGAAAGTGTTACTGAAAAAGTGATTTCCATTCGAAAAGAGTTTTGCCTCGCTGTAAACGTGACGCGAAGACGTGACGTTTAGCAATAAAGCAAAATTTCTCGTTTGGAAGTTTTATTTACTCCAACGAGCCTTTCTTTGCTTAAATATTAATGTTCTTCAAGGAAGTCGGACGGTCTGTTGTTGAGCAACTTTTATTAGTTGTTGGTAACAAATACTGAATTTGATATAGCCTGCTCTGCGTCTATTTAATCTGCTCTGAATTAAAACATGACATGTTGTCAGATTTTATCTAGCGTATTAAATTTTCAGATAATTCTTAGAATTTGGGAAATAAATAAAGCACACTACACACTTATAGGTACCTTATACTAGGATTCCCTGTATCTTGGGTGCCATGCACAACACAGGCAGACAAAACACATTCAGCCTCAGATTCCTGCCTGGATCAAAATTAAACTTAGGCCCATTAAACAGCGGTCTGACATGATCACTGCGCCGTTGGGGTGATTAGAATTTGGAAAATATTTTGGATCATACGCACTTATTCCTCTACTGTAAACATAAAATTAGATTTCAGAAATACACAAAAGGTCAAATAATTTGCCTCATAAAAAGCCGTTTAAAAACTGTAGTTTGTTGTAAATATTCATAAATGACAATTAGTTAACGACTAAAGTCCTAATAAGATGTTTGATAAGATGAACTGCGTGCCTCTTGTTATTTCAATATCAATAAAATGAGAGCATGTCAGTAACCAGTTATATCATATATATCGCTGGGCTATTAAACCTTTACTAGCAATTAGTCGACTGTAACACAACTAAGGGACGCTCCGACATTTCAGTTTTAATACGTAAGTAATTATAGATTACTGGGACCCTAATGATGAAGAAAGTAATTGACCTCCCAAGTTGTAGTTCCGCGTTTGATGTGGGAGTTTTTAAAGACAGTAATGTGGTTTACAATGATATGTTATAAAAAATAAGCAGATTATGTTGTAAGCAAGTTCTACGTGAAAGTGTCTATAGTGCCCAATTGGGTTATTTTGCCCATAGTAACCAATTGGGCTATTTTTTCATAAGAGACCCAGAAAGGAATACAAAGTTGAACTGTTCACATAATATACTTGTAGATTAATTAAGTAATACTGCAGTTTATATTAACCTCTATCACTTACCATCTTAGCTGCTAACTTGGCTGGCCGTTTGTCGACTGCTTTCTGTAAAAAGAAATTGCACTCTTATTCTCGGAGTTTCCCCAATTGCCACAGCAATATTTTATAATAGGCCGCTAATACGTTATAGCATTGAACAGAATAAATGTCCCAAAAATTGTTGTGCCCTACAAAGGCCATTAGGGTAAAATATGTCCAATCATAGTGCCCTGTTATCGGAAGTTTTTTCGCTAAACTGGGGGCCGGTGATGTATCGCAACTATTAACTATTTGTCTGACTACTAGTTGTGTGACAAACGGCGTGACAAGCGTATTGGCTGTTTAATATGATTGATTATGATTCTCATATTTGTCAAAGGCGATGTGTTAAAGGAAATATGACAGTGATTAATAGTAGCTTTGGCTTTTCCCTTCGACTTCGTCCGGAGCCTTTGTGTTAGAGGATAATGTTTGATGTCAGTTCTTGTTCTATTTTCTAAGTATCAAACGTGGTATCAATTACCTGCCTGTTTATTACTGGTTTCTGGTTTCGTCTAATGAGTGAAGCAGCTTAGAGCCTTGGATTCGAAACCCGGTCATCGTAACTTGGTCTTTTATTTGGAATTTCGTATCCAGGTAATTCTGCAGATTGGCCGCCAATAAACGCAAGTGACTAGAAATTCTTAATAATTTCTGTGCTTCGAAGGGCACGTTAAGTCGTCAATCCCAATCGTTATCGTTAGATGGCAATTGTTAAACTATATAAAATGCCTTTGGGCGTATGAAAAAATAAAAATAAAAACGCACTCTTATGCCTTAAGCTGTATGAATACGTGTATGGACGAAGGAATCGATACTAAAATAGTAATCAATTTATTCCTAGTACCTCTACAAAATCCCGAACTTCTCTATGGCTACAGGAAAGGTTTTAAGGAATTTAAAGAAATTTTAAAATAGTGTAAAATCTTAAGAACCCACTGATTGTTCTGTATGTAGATCTTCGTAAACAACAGAACCAACTCACTTTTTGCTTCACTTTTACCTGCTTAAAATAGTTTTTTCTGTTTAAGAACTACAAACCAACCCCTGAGAGAAAGTCGGTAGGTAACAGGACCTACCTACTTAAAACACGAATTCTAAAATCGAACAAAAATAACACGAGCGAACTTACACTTCTATCGGACAGTAGTGTGTGTGGACCTTACAGCTGTGTGCGTGTCACATGCGTGTGTGTGTGAGTGTGTTTGTGTGCGCGTGTCAGGTAGCATCAGCTGTTGCGCAGGCGCATCCCATCTGATTTCAAGGACGACTTGCGGAAGTTTTTTTGAACATACCTTTCCTTTGAGAGATTACTTTGAATTCTTGGGAAATTATATATCGTGCATTCTTATACTAGGAATTACGTACAGGATACGTTTTTTGATGGCAGTAAAACATAATAAGATCGTTTATTTTTAATTTAAATAGGCACCATTTGTAATGTAAGTAAGTAATAAGTATATTGGTTAGTTTTAAAAGTCTGCAAATCGTACTTGAGCAGCGTGGGCTGACTGTTTAACATTCAAATATTTAACAATCAGATTTTTTTATATTTCTATTCGTATAAATTACTACTAGTAAAAGTTTACTCTCCTTAAATAAGTTTCTAGAACGATACTGAGAATGATTTTTAATTACAATTTAATTTTACATTTAACTGTGCCATAGTTTAACTCAGGTCTCTTCATACAATTAGTATAGTCCACAAGGCTGGTCAAATGTCGATTGGCAGACTTGACCATAATAATATCTTTATATCTTTGACAACTTTATGTAGAACACAGATATACGAGTATAATTCCTCACAATTATTTTCTTCCCATGAAATGCTATTTATTTTCTAATACACACATAACTTTTTGAAAATAAGCGGTACCTACGTGCAGATACGACTTAGGGCTACCCATTCGCGAAACCAATGTTCGAACTTAGTGATAGACTTACTCGTAAAGATAGATTGTGATCAGCTGTGACAAACACATAACATCTTTATTGCAATTTAAGTAGTACTTAGTGCAGTTCATATAAGTTACATTTCACAACATTTACCAGCTAATGATCTGAAGAAATACGAATAAGAAATACAGTTCATCAATTTCTCTCACAACTATTTAATATACCTAATATCTAATATGCAATAGTCGTATCTCAGTCAGCCTTACAGGGTTCAATTCAACAGCTAGTTCACTCATTTAAAAATACCTTTTAAGAATACGAAAATCGATTTGCATGTACCAATAATTCAATTTTAGAACGCTCTCACAATACCTCGGTCTTCCGCCACACACCCCCACAACCATACGTCACCCAGCTGACTACACACACATGCACGTAAATAAATAAACAAGCGGTGTGTTCACACTGTAACCCTGTACTTGTAGGATGTTGACTGTTCCTAACGTAATGAGAGGGTTTCGAAAAAAGTACAAGAGGTATATCCAGCGTTTCCTAAAAAACATATAAACCGACCCCATTGCAATACATTTTCAACCTTATAACTGTGACATTAAAGTGTTTTCCAGCTTGCAGTGATACAGAATATAAGTCATTTTAGATTAACGCAACAATAGGGTGGAGTAAAGGAAACGGCTATAATAGGAACGTGAGTGATTTGTATACGTTGAAGGGGGACAGAGGATGTTTTATTTTGCGTCGTCAACATGTTCCTTTTTGAAAAGCTCGACGGGTGGCAAGGTGCGTTCGATTTTAATTGTGACCTGACTCATGTGTGTCGCTCAGTCATTTCATGTGTTTTAGTTTTTTAACTGACGTGTACAGAACGGGTAATGTTCTGACAAGTTTCTTGCACCGAAGTAATGAGAATATGATGTACTGGGAAGCAATCATACTTTTATCATTGAATCTAGGATCGCGGCGATGTTATTAACCCTACATAGACTTATCTTGAGTTATGACTTATTAATGTACAGAATAATAAAGACCACTCTTTCTCCAATTACTCTATGTCAGTCTTTATAATGTGTTATTACAGTTAAATCATTACGCAGAAAACACTAGACCAATTTAGATGAAACCTAGCATATTTATAGCTTATATGAAGGAATTAGACCTATAATAAAGTTGATAAGCAAGGACAGTTTAAATAATATTTATTTATATTTTAAATTCTATAGCTAAATTGGTAGTAAATTAATAAGTTTCTAACATACAGAATATTAAGAAGTGTGTTCTAAAACGACAGTGATAAAATGGTAAAAATAAAACGTATTTAACGCCAGTAAGAAAAGTAGCAGCATTTCAGATGTAATACGTAGTTTTACCGAAGCGAAGCGAGCACGGGACCTCAGTCATACATAGTAACCTCATAAAGTAGCTAGAAACTGAAACAGCTGCAGCTTTTTCTAAACTTGGCTATCAGTACTCAGGAAACAGATGTTTAGAACTACTAAGTCCAAAAAATTTATTAGCCTGTCATTCTAATCTATATAAATTTTATAACTTGTAAATTGTAATACGATCTTATCATAACCGATTTAAAAGATCGACTTCTACCCGACTGCGCTAGAAGGCGGGTAAGATGTTTCAAAAGTATGTATGTATGTTCCTTTCCGTAGTATGGTCTCACTACGGTCCATATGGCATAACTAAACTCAACATTAACTTAAGAAGCATCACTGGATTTGCGTCAATTGTTGGAATGACAGACTAAATTATATATGGCCAAATATGTTTTTCGCAGCAAGATTATTAGTTTTTACTTTTATATCTTTCACTGATAAAGTTTTTGATTATTAAATAAGTCGACGAACAGAGAAACAGACCTTGATAATCGTGCTAAAATAAGAATAAGAACTACTCAATAAAACCCTTAGTAGATTATAAATATGTCGATATGTTCCCAGGATGCAAACCCACTTCCGAATGCATTTAAGCTGAAAAAATGCAGGCTTAGTCACCACTTCCCGTCTTGTGTGTGACACCGTCTCACCTTGCAAAGTTTCTGTGGTCACACAATGTATAACTATAAGTATATCAGGCTTACAAAGTATAGTAAGCTTCGTGTAGTAGTTACATTAAGTACTGTGAGAGTTAGTTACATTAAGTTTAAGTTACAATCTTTAGTTTGGAAGACATCAGAAAACTTTTTATTAAGGAAAAATAATAGTTAAATACCTGAGACCATTATAACTGAACTAGTTAATACATACTTTATTGGCAGTAGATAAATAAAATATTGAACTAGAAACTATTTCAAAATTCGATTGTGAACTCATTCTATTAAAGAGTTTATCAACATAGATAAGTAGTGTTTTGTTTTCTTAAATATGTAGCAACTTAAATGTATTTTAAAATCGATATCCTGCAAAACTAAATACCTAACTTTAGTCGTAATAAAATATAAGCTTAAACATGCATAATAGTATTACAAAGTACAGTCAATTACATTCACTTCTAGCTTCATTAACAAACACACATTTCTAGATGTACCTACAAAGTCAGAAAGATCATTAAACTCTGCGTCTACAGGAATACCGAGAAAGTATTAGGTCGAACATAAATATAATATAGGTAAATTCATCCGACAATTGGCCATGCTATACAGCTGTCGCATCAGCTGATCGCGCACACTACTACACTACACACAGTCACACACACACGTACCACGTGCCCACGTGTGGGTATGGTCGGAGGCCGTAGGAGCAAAAAAGGGACCCGTCCAACTGGATGGGCTTTTGAGCACCATCCGTTGAGACATAGAGTAAGGAGCGCATAGTAGTTCGTTTTCATAGATTTTTTGCATTACAGTTTTATAATGGTTACTTTACTTTTGCATATTTATAAGTGATAGTCGAAGTAAAGCAATTGCTAGCGCAGTCGGCAGATACTCGTATATAAGTGACAACTAGTGGTTTTTTTCTTGAGCGTTTCCGTACATCAAAGGGCTCATTAAGCCAATGGTCGTGATGGTTATATAATAATACATTATACAAAATTTCTAAGCTTAGTACATACCTAATAATTAAACTACATACACGATTACAATTTTACAGAGCAATTTATATAGGAAGTAACAATCGCCCGCGGCTCCGTCCGCTTTATTTTATCGTTATCGCAATATTTTTTATTGCTGCTCCTCTCCTATTCATCTTAGCGTGATGTTCTATAGCCAATAGCCTTCCTCGATTAATGGACTATCTACTAAAATAATTTTTCAAATCGATCCAGTAGTTCCTGCGATTAGCGCGTTCAAAAAAATAAACTCTTCAACTTTATTAGTATAAATAGTGAATTAGGCACTGTACTCGTAAGGCTTAATTTAGATAGATAGTTAGGTACTTTAAATGTAGTTCAATAAAAAGTAATTTTCTGCGTATCTACATAATCTATGTTCATCAAGTGATTTGATTGAGCCTGTGTGAGCTCAGGACTATATCCTACAGACTTCCTTTTAGTGGTAAAGCCACTTGAGCCAAAGCTCAATACAAAAGCTTATTTAAAACGATCAAGTGGCAAACAGGCTTATCCACCTGATGTAGAGAGCTTTTGGAATATTTATAATTAAAAGGGAATTAAATGGAAGTATTATAAAATAGTATTCCTGAATTCGCTTCGAAAATACACACACATACAACAGAATAAGTTAGAAGAGTTCTAGTTACGAATCCTTGTGACTGTACACGACGTATGGCTTAAAATTATTCATCAAATCTTTAAGCCGGAAAATGAACATCTTAAAGGAAAATCTACTTTACAATATCATAAATATCATGGTCCAATATAATTCTTTCACACAAAATTGTAACTGAAATCTCAGTTTTTTCTATATGAGTCTCTTTCGAACTTGATTTTTTTTAGGTATTTAAGAGAGACGTAAGAATGGAAAGTAATTATGTCTTATAGTCCCAATCATTAGTAAATAGAATAAGTAATACCAAGGGAGTTTTTTGTGATATGAGAATAACAACTGAGCTTGTAGAGCTACCATCTCTTGTCTCCTAATAGACCATGATGATAAACCTCGAGTAGGATTATAGGGAGACTATTAGTTAGTAGGTCCTGGTAGTTAATAGAAATATTAGTCGTTGTTAATCGGTTACATGGGCAGTCCCCAGATTAGATTTGAATTCCATTTACCAGGTCATTGTGATCAGGAAAATAAACAGCTGGTGAAAATAATGAAACTACACGGTAATTACCTTGTTGCCACTATCCAGAATTAATTCCCGCAAATAATGCGAGGGGAATATCGCTAATGGCATATTAACGAATTTGTGGCGAAATTGGTTTACGACCTTGGGTAAGGATGTTTTATATAATCGTGGCAAATATTTCTTGAGCGCTTCCGAGCTTTAAAGGGCACGTGTTGACGTCGATACCGATCGATATAGTTAGGTAGTTGTCGTTGTTGTAAAAGACTTTCGTACCTACCACGTTCATGTGAACTGTAGAATAAAGTTCGTTTAATGTTGTTCCACAATGCTTTGAGATAACGATCTACAACAAGTAATAATTAATAGGGAAACAAAAAACTTAACTGCTATTTTAAGGCTACTTTTAAGTTAGTACATCAAACTCCAACCAGCAACATTAACGAAGCGGATATTAGTCAAAAAACATGTCTAAACACTGCATACCTTTTGAAATACAAAAAATAATCTGCGCTTTATAAGATCGCGTGCACACTGCACGTCAACTTGACATCCAGTTAACACGAACGATTTGCGTGCCATTATAATACTCGCTAGAAAAATGCATTGTAACGAACCGAACACACTATCCGCTTAGCTAGCACCTGTGTGAGCGTGACTTGCGCGTTTTTAACTCGACACGATTTCAAGTTTCAGTTTCAAGTTGTAACCATAATGGCTTAAGCTAGCTAGCTATTTAGGTGGCATACAATATTGAGCCTAATTCCATATCCATGTTCATATGGAGGACTCGATCTGCGTTCAATATCCGACCATAACTTATCATGTTAAATAATACCCCTTAATACTCCTTCAATATTCCTGCCTGACAGATGTCACTGTTAACGTCAATTATCTGTCAAGTAAGACGTGTGTGTATGACGTATCTGTGTATGTAACCAACTCTTATCTACTTGCTAGTGATAGTTACTAGTCGGTTAGTGTAGCATTAACTTAATCTAAATAAATCCTATTGCACAACCCACCCAAATATGCACAAGGTATGTTTTGAAGAACTTATCTTGTAAATTTATCGTGACTAGGTACGTTTGTTAATAGAACAGAAAGTTATTTGCTATCTGCATCTAAAAATAATATAAAAACAAGGAGCAGACAGGAGGATAGGAAAAGTAAAATAACTACTTAAATTCGCAGATTTTTGGAGGGAGAGTTGTAATAGTCCCTCAGGCCCCTTTGACGACATTTAGCAGGCCCATACTGACAGTACTTCGGACCATATTGAAGACGTACCTTGCTAAATCTATTGGAGTCAAGTCGCCGATCTAAGCGCTTCAAAACAGGCCCATATCTGGCTGTCGTAAACCATTACTTTTGTCATAAAACCAAGCCACCGTACTTGATAGATGAAGTAATTCCGCGTGTGGAAAACAGGAAGGATATTGCGTGTCGTGCGACCGTATTGCCAGCGATGCCGTCCCTTGATTGTAGTCTCAGGGTTACTGCTTCCAAAGTAGGGCATTAAGGGACATCAAATTAAAGTTATTTGCAGTTGTTAAATGCGACGCGCTGCCGGCTCAGTCGCGCCGCTTATCGGTTACGACATCGCTAGATAGGTAAGCTCGTGGTGCACTTCAAGTACTCGTAATTTTTTTTTTACGATAACGTAGTGTTTTTTGAGTAATTTACGGAATACTTTTAATTTATTATAATTTATTGAGTATTTGTCAAATTTAAAAGCACTTCCACTTCTGAGATACCTCAAATGGTTGGTCCCAGTGATCGAAAACCATTTAAAAATCCCGTTTGAAAAATTCACGAAAAATTGTATAAAAACATTTGCTATTATGATAGTTTGAAAGTGGCTTTAACAAAAATATATTAAAAATAAAGTAATTAAAGCATTATCTGTGTAGCTCTGTGTAATCCAATAAAAATGAATCAGCGGTCAACGGACTTCTATTTTAATTAATCCCATTATAATAATATTTGTATCCTTTCAGTTCAATGACCGTTTTTTGCCTTGGAACCCAACCTTTGTAGAATAACTTGTAGATTACTGATAAATTATTGAAATTGTGCCGTTTTGTTGCAGACTATTTTTAATTTCATAAGTTTTTTGAAATGGCTGGAGCATATTAGAATACGCAAACTATTATGTGATAAACATATTAAGGAACTACTATGTTTTAACTTCAACAAAATTCAACTTTATATTTTTTTTTAATATGACATCTTTTTTTGATGATCTCAAAATCCGCCGGCCGTATAGAAAGTCAAAGGGTTCAATTCTGCAGAGGAATTTTTATTGACGAATTTCAATTTACTACCTGTATTGCATATTAAATGACATTTGATTTGATTCGGAAAAAACCTGCTTTCCTGAATTTTTGAAGTTCTGCATGTCACCGACACATCGACGTTATAACTTCTAGACAAGTGATAAAAATGCTTACTTTTCTATTCGGTCTACGTCATACGAGTGTTCAAATGTAAGTATAAACGTAATTTGTATTTATCGCTTTATTATTTAGAATAAACCGTACCCTTGAGTAAAATAGGAACAAGTTGTACCCAATAGTATCATTTTATCATGATTATCTATAAATTAAGTGTATTAAAATGAAGAAACACTTGTATTTGAGACACTTATTGAAACATTTTTTAAATTACCATCTTATATTAGGTACACGTGACCGGGATTGAATTTAAGTGTCATATTTGGAATTAAATAAAAAATTGTTTGGAATAACTAGATAATTATATTTAAGCTATAATTACGTTGTAAGTTAAGCTAAATATTATAGTTACTAATGAGATATAATAAGATTTGTCTCCAATATCCATGGGCTATTTTATTTTTAAATATGCTTCCCCTCGCCCTCCATTATTTGGATACCTAAAGTAGGTTTTTGTCTTTGTACGATTACTATTTAAAAATGAACCGAATTTGTTCGAATTAAAAGCTGGCGCCTGCTGAATTCTCCGAGCAATAACTGCGTCTACTTGCATTCAAAAAATGTACTATAAAAGAACCTGTCATTAATTAGGGTGACATTAACTGGCCCAGCGAGGGGCGTAAAAACAAGTAACACGTCTAGATTGCTACGTTTATTAATGAGCATATTACCGCAATAATGATATAGTTGCCACCCCATTTTGTTTATTTCCCGTCGCGTGAGATATTTCACCTAACTTCAGATTTCTTGCGACCGTTCTTCGACCACTAAATCTTAGTCGGCAGTTTCGTATATCAAGATTTACACGATTTATTACGTTTTTTATATTTTGGGTTCCCTTAGGTGCTAATGGTTCCGTGACGTGGGTCATAATGTACTGGCCCTCGTTTGATTCCTAGCTTTGACGGTTTTTTTAATAAAATAAAAGATTTATCGTCTCACTATTAACCGATTACGACTATGTACTTTGTTAGTAAAATAGTTCTATTTAAGATATAAAAATATCTTGTACGTAATGATAAATCCATTCTATGAAGAAACGGGGAAGATTGTATACGTATTTATAGCAATAATTGAAGAACAAACTAGAAAGCATCCTTTTTGTGTAAACGGATCTGTAACATTCTTAATACTACTGATACAGATCGGCAGTAGTGACAAAATATGGTAAATGTAACACGAAATAGTAAACTGTAATAATGACGTTTTAAGATACCATTTACTGCTATCACCAACCGTTCTATCTTCATAATGTGGAGGAAAAAACGTACATCAAGCCCCATAAAAAATCAACGCCTAGACAAGTAAGTAATCGCTTACTACTCTAACGTTATAAACCGATTATAAATGCATGAGCATATGTTTAATAATGGGTGGAAAATCCCTAGTTTTGTTTACTTACTTGATGTTTACAAACTTCGTACTAACGTAAGTGAAACTAATAATTAGGAGGGTGTTGATAGTAAACTCCTTGTACTGACAAACGACTCAGGGCTTTGACCTTTATATCACTACATCGTAGGGTGAATGCCACCATCGTTGACACCTGAATATTAAATATTAATGGTGATTTGACAGGTGCGTTTAGATTTATGGTTTGCGCGTGTTTCGTAAATATGTAGGAGTTTCGACATGGTACGGTGTAAATATGTATTTGAAGAAAATAATACACCCGTTTTTAATGGTAAGCATTGAGTTTATGTTTGAGTTTATGTCAAACGAGGTAAAATTTCGATTATCTGAGCGATACTGTTAGTGATAAAAATAATATAATAAATAAATAGGTACATCGTGTATGATTTTAAAATTAAGTTATCAAATGCATAACATGTTTTTATTCTGTATTCTGTATGGCATTTCATGATTTATGTACTCACATATCATGCACCTTGATATAGTATAGATTCTGTAGCATGGTTCATGGTCGCTGCTAAAGATGAGGCGATATATTGGCATGCAAAACATGATAATAGACTATAGTGAGTAAAAGTATCATGTTAAAATAATTATAATGTAGAGAAAATAATTAATCAATTTCGATACAGTCACCTAACCCTTTGTGCCTTGTTGAATGGCGTCGCGTCGGGACTGCAGCCAAAAGATATTTGATCGCGTTCAATGACTACTGAAATGCGCTCACAATTTAGAAGCTTTCAGCCGTAAAATAATCCGCTCAAACTACAAACCTGACATATTTGTAGTTTCACACTGCATCGCTTGAACAAACTAGACGCTGGGATCGACACGGGCTCCCTTACCCTGCAAACATATTCGACCTATTTCAAACGCCACATGTATCAGATTTCTGTGTGAATTATAAAAGAAAAAAGTATGTAATAGCAGTGTAGCGTACTGTCGGTTCATTTGTTTATGCGCTCGTAAACAACTCAAGTCTCATGGTTTAATGAGTTGGAGATGTTCTTAACCTTATAGGAATATCTAGAAACCTATACATTTAACCATGTTATTCTGTCTGGTTGTATTTACTGAGTCGATACTAAGTAATCGATGAAGTTAAGCAACTGAAGGCGCGGTCGGAAAGTGGATAGTTGATCGGATGTGTCAAAAAAAATTGAGTGTTTCCGTGCTTCGTAGGGCACATGAAACTGTCGGTCCCGGTTGTTATCGTTAGGTAATAGTTGTTAGGCCATGTCAGAGGCCTTTAGGAAGCATAAGTGTCCGACACTTTGGTTAACCAGTAACTCTTCCCCAATACACAATGGAGCAGCGTGGCGGAGTATGCTCTACGCCTTCTCAATTATGAGAAGATATTGGCATTCAATAGTTAAGGGTTGAAAGCCAACCTACACTGAATGGTCTAGATATAAACTGCGGGAGTTGCAAAATTATTTCGAACGTAAGCTTTTGATTTTTTTGCTTTCCTTCGTTTCTGTCTAACTGTCACCTGTCAGCTGTCACAAATGGAATTTTGCAACGCTCGGTTTAAATCGCAAATTTCCTCACCTATGTGAATTTTACTGTTCCCTAGTTTGCAATGCCTTACTATTTTTATCTGTTTTAAATCGAAATGCTCTATAAGATATGATTGTGATTTTGCCCGTCGAAAACTGCT
This sequence comes from Lerema accius, assembly GCA_001278395.1. Lineage (NCBI taxonomy): Eukaryota > Metazoa > Arthropoda > Insecta > Lepidoptera > Hesperiidae > Lerema > Lerema accius. Next base: position 554,727 of record LGAG01000065.1, read on the forward strand.
TATGTTGGTGCCTTAAAAGGCGCGTTAATTAAGACGTTATGCATTGTATCTGTCTTTAATCCCTCCACTAATCTGCACTGGGGCAACGTGGTAGACTATGGTCCACTTTGGACTCTATATTTGCTTAAAATTCTGTAAGTAGAACTATATTTCTTTAGACTCTTCCTTTCTTTTAATAAAATAATTTCAATCGAACCAGTCTCTATCATCTGATTAACGGAGCCAAATACTTAATCGATTAGTTAAAAATCACGTCATGTACACCTATTTACATGGCAACTATTACTACGCAATAATTATAATAAAATATGGTTACCAAGGACGGCTTTTGGTCAAATAAACTACGCATTTGTTATAGAATACATGAAATAATTATAGTTATTCGATAATGCTTAAAATTGTATTAATTATATACCTAACAGATTTAATTTGCAGGGTCAGTTAAAAAGATTGGTTCCGTAAAAAATGGCTAGCACAAGGATGTTTAAAATTTTGACTTGAATTTGTTTAGATCTATCCTCTTTATAAGGTTCCTCAAACTGTGATAAAATATATATAATACAGACAAATAATACAATTCTTCATTTTTGAAGACCAATATGGGAAAATAGTTGTCATGCCGGACAGTCATTAAATTGGTCCCAGTTTCGATCCTGATTGAAGCAGATATTTGAATAATGAATTAAATTTTTGTCCTTGGTCGGCACAATATTTTGTCAATTTATGTCGTTCATAACACCCAAGACACAGAAAATCCTAGTAGTACAATATTTCAAACGACTTATTCAAAGGCTCCCTCAATCCAATAAGATTGATGGGAAAAATAATCATTATACGTGTCGAAGAGATCTATGAATGAATGTGGAAATCATTACCCTTCTTAGTAGTCAGTTGGGTAATAAAAAAGGTTATGAAGCAATCCTGTACTGTGCTGAAGCTAAACTGTTATTATAAATGATACAGACGGCATTTGATCCATTATAAGCTAACGGGACCCTAAAATTAATAGTAGAGTTGTAAACACTGATTCCAAAACACCCGGGCACCTGCCATTGATTTGTGTACAAATTATTGCCGAAATTATTGCCTACATTAATTTAATCACTGATATTTCACATGTAGATTAATCGAAGGCCTCCGATACACATGGCGATTTTTTGCCAATAGGTATATCGTACACATTTTAAAAACTATATTAGGTACCTATGTAACTAAGTAATAATTTAAAAATATTTGTACACTTTGGTTTATGACGAAGAACTAAATAAAGAGAAACGACTATTACGATAAGTTAAAGCAATCAAAATTTTCAAGCAGTTACATGTTTCAATCAATTACATTGCGAAGTTACAAATAATGCTATAAACTAAACAATTGGAAAATAATAGTTCTATTAACAATATTACTTTCTAAGTAAGCAAAATCACAGCTAAATATAAGCAATGCTTAGCAGTAATACTGATCCAAAACAGCGTAAAAATTAATGTGACCCAAACGAAAATATTACCCAATGCTAAAAACATACGTATAGATAAATAACGATCAAAGTTCTGTAAATCTTCTAATTGTTTCGGCCCATTGTCTGTAGGCCTACAGAGGCCTACCGAGCACAATAGTGCTGGTAAAATATGGTGTAATTAAACCTGAGTTACGAGCTCAGTGAGAGCGGCCCGCCCTTCATCTACGCGAACAGTTTTTGAATGGAACAGAGTTTTAAGACTCGTGCGTTTAAGAAAGAAGGAATGATGAATTTGTTTAATTTAATTGACCATGTAACACCTTTGAAAGCACTGGTATCGAAAAAGGCCAAATACGTATTTGTACTAGACTACACCAGAAAAAGAATAATTAATATTTATCGTCCGTATGGATGTCAATTTCTTAGCCACGGTCTACAGAATATGACCAATTCAAGTAGAACTCAAATGGCCACATCTATCTGTAGTGTATGTTTTATATAATCTTTTCAGACCAATTGTCATCAAAGTAGTTTCATAAATACTCAGCATTGTACCGATGATCATCGGAAAATTTCCCACCCTTCCCAAAGTAATATCACACCAATTTGAGTGCAAACATCACCAATATTGGCGAACATTAAATTCCACATTAGCAGTGCCGATCAGGATTTAGAGATGTCAGACCAGATATTCGACAAAAGCAGAGCAATGTCAATACAGAACCAATAAGCTCCGCACACAGATTACAAAGTAATGCAAACAGACAGACAAAGAGACAAATAGCATTATTGGCGGATTGCCGGAAACCGATGATCGCAGCCCGCTGCAATTTCCGCCCGCCCCTACTGCCTAGCGGTAAATATTGGTTTAAGCTTGTTTTATGATACGCACGTAGCATCCTATATAATCTGCCTGATAATTCATTAGTAGGTGCTAAAGGTAATAGGAATTTTGCCGTAATACCATCGTTTTTGCATGCATTTGATATAGGATTAATACATCTGCACAAGTCTATTTAGGATAGTTTCATAAGGTTAATCCATGAGTCTGCCTCTGCTTTACGTTACCAAAAGTAGGCAAGAAAAATAGCCCCTGCAGAGAAAGTACATTGACATCAGTGATGAGTTTTGGAACATATTCAATCACGTTGCTCCAGTGACAGTTGGGTTACTAACTAACTCAGGAGTTGGAAGTTTAATGCCACTAATAGGGCATGATTCTTATCTATCGATAAATCCTGGAACGAGGAATAAAAGTGTTGTAAGAGCGGAAGCGCAGAAGTTACAAGCGGTCACTCAATCACCTTTCAACTGCCCAATGAGTTTCTTTACTCATTCCACCAAGCCATTTACCTATGGCCGATTTGGAACACAAATATAACCAGCTATAATTACACGACTCCAAGTTCCAAACCCTTCCACTGACATTATAAAAATATCCGTGAACTTTTTGCAAATTTGTCCAATCATCAATAAAGTCTGTCTGGGAATTCATCTTGAGATTTTGGTCAATTTATTCATGAGCTACCCTAGGCCTTTGTGTACAGGAGCCTTGGAAGACCGATGAGGCCATCCATCACATATTGAAGGGCCGGGATTTGTACTCTATAGGTAAATGACTTATAGGTTCTCGTACGTGTTTGCTTCGGTGATTTAAACTATTGAACTTCAGAGGATTGATACACACCAAGTATAGTATGGGTATACATAATTGTATATACTGTTGTGTAATAGTCAGATGTTTTCCTTGAATAAATTAATCAATGAGTCCAAATCACTTCATTAGTTTTATAGTGAAGCAGCTTTAGTAATACAAATTATGGACGTAGGTTAAAAAGGAAAACATTGCACACCTTATCTCTTTTTAGCTCTAAAGTGTAGGTGTAAAAACGAAAAAAGGTAATGACAAAAAATATCCAATTTTTTCATCATCTCCTTTAAACTACTATTGATCCTAAAATAACAGTTCAACATTTGTAGTTCTATAAGATTACGTAATACAGATTAATATATTTTTACTGTTAGTTACATTAAGACTGATTGATTTTTTACCAACCGTAGCCTTAAGGTTAATTAAAAAAAGTTAAATCTTTTAAAACAAAAGCTTTCCAAGAGTTCGTTGTTATTTCCAAGAACGTCCCAGATGGTTAATTGATTGTTCTACTTTTACTTTTCTGATTAATTTTATAATTAACTTAATGATCTTTTAAATAGATTTTTTGTCAATTTCTTCAATCAATGTCTTTTTAGTCCCCAATCCAAAATCGAATAATTTATCTGTGAATGACATCATAGCTACAATATTTAGTGTGTCGAGATAGTCTTTAGCTTTTTTAAAATTTAATTCTTTGATTGCAAACAAAAAAGCAATTTTTTATACTGTCTTATGCATTAGATATTGTTTTGAAATTTCAAATAAAAATGCAACATGAATTTGAAACAATACAATAGCATCGAAAATTCCCATAATGCTAGCAGATCGAGAACAATAATTTCGCCGCCAAACATTTTACATTTATTGGAATGACTTTCATCCTTGTTTATGGTTTGCGCGTCAATATCCAAGGATATACGGGCACGTGGATGTCCAATACCGTTTATTGTAAATGTATGCATTATTTTTAAAATTTACGATATTATACTGTAGTCCATTTCCTTCCTTGTTTTAGTTTCAAACGGAATTTTAAAATAATCTTTGTGGTCGCGATGCTTTTTGAATTCGATATTTCAGGGTATTATGGTCTTTGTTATTTAAAAGGATGGCGTATCGACAAAGTAGGAAGGCTTTGAGTACATTTACGTACTTAAGCTTGTCTGTATGTATAATATAATAATAATAATATATTCCCTAAATTCAAGGCTATTAGATTTCGTAAAACTGTATGTGAAGTCTACCAATCCGCATTTGGCCAACGTGGTGGACTATGGCCTGTATCCTTCACGTTGTGGGAGGAGACCCGTGCCCAGTAGTGAGACAGTTTTGAGTTGTGATTCATCATTACAGTGAAAGAACCTTGGTTACCCATTTAAACTAACTTATTAAAGGTACCTACTACATTTAAATGAAGAATAAAAAAAGTTTGTCTGAAATAAAATACGACGCAATATACTTT
>LGAG01000065.1:559693-599642 GCA_001278395.1 Lerema accius
TTGTCTGTATGTATAATATAATATTCCCTAAATTCATGGCTATTAAATTTCGTAATTGGTCAGCGTGGTGAACTATGGCCTGCATCCTTCACGTTGTGGGAGGAGACCCGAGCCCAGTAGTGGGACAGTTATGAGTTGTGATTCATCATTATATTTTGTTACTAAGCTACAGTGAAGGAACCTTGGTTCCCCAGGGACTACATTTAAATGAAAAATAAAAAAAGTTTGTCTGAAATAAAATACGATGCAATATACTTTTTTTAATCGTATTATTGATAGCCAGTGCAAGTCGGTACCTAGTTTGCTCCTTTCCTGCCAATAGCTATCCAATAACTTAGTTTTTAAAGTGTAAGTACTTAGAAAACGTTAAGTTCGCAATTTCTTTAAAAACTTAAAGACCCGTTCAAAGTATTGCGCTTTTAAATTAGCGGATTTTATCTACCTTTAGTGCAGTCCTTTTATTATTATATTAGTGTTTCAGTTAGCAATTTTTAGTATTTGTCTTACTCGAAGTGAGTTAGGCGATCGGCTGCCCAGGCAGACTTCACATAAAGATTATAATATCAGTAATAATATTAACTAAACTGATTATTCCGTGCTATTTTATTAAGTACTCTATCTAATAAAGATTATGTCTAAAATGACAATTTCTATTACATGCGTCGATTTAGAAATCTTTCATTCATTTTTGTCAAAGAGACAAGAATAAACGAATTACATACATGTAGTCCAACTCTAATGGAGAGACCTACGCTCCTACGAATTTACAATATTGATTTCGCGGTAACTTTAACCGCATTATTTTAACCAGAGCTTTAACCAAAGCAGGTGGCGGTTTATCTCGCGATCAGCCGAGTCTAGCCCGGTAATAACTTATCGTTTGACACCTCGATATGGCTGTCCAATCCGCCGATACAGATAGGTTAGTTTTATTTATCGCCGTGATAGTTAATTTTAATTAATTGAAAGCATGTCAAGAAACACTTCCAATAATCGCTATTTTGTTAGTTGTTTAATTGATTCTATTTTTGTTAGTGCGATCGATCAATGTTCAATAGAAACTTGGTCTTGAATTTAGTTTAATTGTGGGTCATTGAAGTATTGTGTAAGCAGGAGTTTCGGTATTACATACTAAAGCTGTTATTTTTTCGTATAGGTATCAATGATACACTTAACTCAAATATGATACACTTGACTTAATTTTTTAATGATACACTTTACTTAGTTTTACTCCCTCTCCTCTTCACTTGTCAATAAAACTGATTTAAGTTTTTACATACTTTGTCATAGGTACTATGACGATGCTACGTTAGTGCTTTTGACGTAACATCATCTTACATTTTTGTGAGTATCAATACAGGAACAGTTTTCGTCACTTCCATAATGGAGACGAATTAAATTGTACGTCATAATACAAGTCGGTTAAACTTTAAAACGTGCCAGATAAATGGACATACATACATACTCGTAAAACATAACCCTCCTTCTGGCTCAATCGGGTAAAAAATACCCACTTCTTTAATCAACTTGGTAAGACTTATCTAGTGTTTATTTTAATGCATACTGGAATAATAAATTATCTAGTTCAATAAAATTATTTTATGTTACCTGTATCACGTTATCATTATTGCGAAGTAAAACATTATGCCAACCTTATCCCCTATAATGATTATTAGTAATTAGTAGGTACCCAATCTGTTTGTCACTTCCTACCGATGTCATGCAAATTAATCTTACTTCGCTTTAATATTAATAACTATGAATTGATATAGATAGTTGCTACTGTGAGTTTTTATCCTTTGTATTTTTTCCTTGCAACCGACCCTGACTTACTTAGGCTTAAATGCATAATTGTTTTATAAAGCCGATGATATGATAGGTATTGCCTGTCAAGACATTATTGATTGGAGTAGGATAAAATACCTACTGATAAATTATTTAGGTACTTTTTAAATGTTTTAAATAAATGCTACACAACATACGCCTCAAGTAAGATACCATGTAATATACAGCAAACACACAAACACACCCCAAGACCTCATCTTTGAAATTTCTCCCTCGCTGGGAATCGAATCCAGGACCCTTAGAAAGCTAGTCTGGAATTATAACCATTACACCATGAGGGCCCTCAAACGGTTAATATGATGTAAATATAATAAAAAAATACCGAAAAAACTTTGAGAACCACTACGGTATATGAACAATTTGACACGCACGATGCGCTATAAAATGGACACTAATTGAAATACGGTAAAATAATCTGTTAGTCATTACAGGAGATTAGGTACCTATCTACCTTAAATTAGTAAAATGTAGCAAATTGCTAAATCATTTAGCAGTTTCCAAATAATTGCAATTCATTTTGAAGTTAATTGAAAAGTGTTTAATACGTATATAAAGTCGTAAACTGAGGTAACAAATTTGGGCTCTGTTTTAAAAAGAAATATTTTTAATATTGGACACAAAATTTCTCTAGGATTGCACAATTAAACGTATAAAAACTTACTGCGGAATCATACTGCGTATCTACGAGTGTGTAGCGTTTACAAATTTTAAATAAAAAGAAGCTCTGTTATGTTATATAAGTATAACACTTTAAATACTTATATCACAAAATTCAAATTCAAATCATCTACATAGGAACTAATAGCTCACTTACAGAAGACCTTACCCTAATATCATAAACATTACTAAGGTGGCTTCTAACCAAGATTATAAATTAACAAATTAAATAAAAAATATTCTAAGATATCTTAGATACTTAATAAATTGAAACTACTCTACCTCCATCCAGTGCGAAACGTGCCTAAGTTAACGCAGTAATTGACAAGCGGGGTTAAGAATCGTGCAGTGAGCTAATTAATGATAACTATTATAATGTAAGCCATTTAAAAAGTCAGTTTAACGCTCCGTGGCTCATTAAAAGACCTAATTAACAGGTAAGTACGCGCGGTTAAGATACCATCGGAATGGTGTGATGATAATTTATAAGCCATGAAGATACGCCTCCCGTGAAATTGTTTACGATATAACGTGCAATCTTTATCTTGTTACGGGTTTATCACGACTCTGTTCGCTTAATATTATTCTATTTTTATTATTGGTGTTTCTAGTGGCCTCCGTTGCTGTTGAATATCAATAAAAGTAAATAAGAAAGAAGGTAATGCTACTCTCAAATCTCCAGCTGAATAGAGAGTCGCTTAACAGTTGACTTAACTAAGAGAGTGGGATTCCTTTCGACGCATTCGGGTACGCATACGCTGAAAACTGCCGGAACTAACAGGAGAAACTTATAGAGGCCCCAACAAACCCTAAGCTGGAGCATTCTGTGTTAATAGCCAAAGTTGCTACTCGAACTTCTTTGACAGACATATTATTAGATATTATGGTCATAAAATGTTTGTTGTCAGGCGGAAGTAAAGGGTTAATAAAAGTAGACCATACTATTTCCTTCATTCGTTGTCTCGTTGTCATATAAACCGTCAGCGAATTGTAACGAACGCCAAAACATCATCTCCATATATCATACTCGCTAAACGCGACCAAGCACCATCAGTGTAATAGTTCGAGCGTAATTAAAACATTCATAGACCGTCAAAGGTCATACATTGGGGGGTCATCGGCCCCATAGACTCCGTGCCTGTCGGCGCGTGTCAAATGATGTTTCCTCTAAATGCTGCTAAAACCATGTACACCCTGAAAAATCACCTCTCTTGCTGATGACATAAGAGTCATCGTGTCACTCTAGAGTTGTGGAAACTGCAAATTCTGCGTATGGGTTTGTAACTGAGATAAGTTGATTATATTGTTTTATCCAGAACGCTGGAAATGTTTAATTGCGTATACAGTGTAACGAAATAGTTAAAATGCTGATCATTGTTTTAGGGTGTACTATACTCGCAATGTTATTTAGACACGGTTACATATTTTTTGTAAATGTGAGTGATTTAATTCCTCATTTTCTACATGGAAGCAATGATCAGAAATAATGTAATTTATTAGAAAAAAAGCTCAGACTGCTGTGATACGTATTTGTTACGATGTTAATATTGTAATGTATTGAGTTTCCCAAATTAACAATCACTAATATTAAAACCAAGAATAAAACATTTTTTCACTCCTTGCTTAGTACAGAAATTCACAATAAGTATCAATGAAATATAGACGTCTATACCACAAACTAGTTACTCACACATTCTTATTTAACGACAGAACAGTAGCACTACCTTTGTGAAAAATTCAAACAAGATTATCGGCCACATTTTCAAAAAACGAACTCACGAATCTGTGAAAACGCTCCAACTTTCGATCTTCGCTTTTCGTTTAAAAATGGGAGGCAATTTTGTAAAACGGTCGAACATTTGTGCGCAGCCTTATCCTACCATAAATGAATACTGATGGAGCGATGGTTAACATCCTGAGTCTCGAACATTTAACCAGCTAGAATGGTAATGATTTCCGATTATTTGTTTTATCTGTTCTTTGCGCCATTTTATTATTTTGGGATCTCCCCTCTGTTGACCTCTTGATATATTATTATGGTGTTTCCGCACTAGTTCTGTTACCATTTCGGTAGTGGTAGTTTGCAATAATTCCTTAGTGACATACGGAGTCTCATTTTAATGTAATGTGATGTAGAGTTTGTTTCACCTTTTTATGTCCTCAAGAAAAAGCAACGATTAAAAATTACTTAAGTACGAGTACTTGTAGAAACATACAATTTGAGATTCAGAATAGCTTGTTAGCTTGAAAAACCTAATGGTGCAAGAGTATGATACAGTATTAGTAGTTAGCTATCCAAATAGCAATGTAAACATGAAAGGTGCTTTAGGCATACGAAAAATTTGATAACCATGCAATATTCAGGTTGCGAATAACTTAGAGAATCGAGCGTTGGTCCCGTAGTGGACTATGGCTTGTATCAATCATGATGTGAGAGGAGACCAGAGTCCAGAAGTGGGATAGTGTGATGATGATAATGATGATGATGATATAGGCCAAAAGAATGTACCTTTGGCACAGATTTCCCAATGCCATGCAAAGAAACTGCTAACTAGCATAGGAATCTTCTAAGTCTTATACTCTTGTCAAAGCAGTCGTGGTCAATTGATTGGAGGCGCGCAGCACTACAGCTTTCCATTTGTCCTGGACAGATGCTTGGCGCGCGTTCTTGTTAACAGAGGCGTTGGTCAGGGTCCTAATCTTAATCTGGTCGGTCCAGAGTAACGGAGACCTTCCTCGAGGTCTGACACCATCCACTCTACCTTGCATAGGAATAACTATTATCATAAACACATTGTGCCCCCTAATAATAACAACACCGATTACATCATCCAACTGGACTCGGTGCGATATTACACACGTGTCTCTAAACTGTTTGGATTTAAATATCCCTATTCATACAACGCTAAGATTGATGCTCCATATATTAATAATGCTTCGCGAATCAATGAAGAGTGAACTTTATCACTTTAGAAATAGGATCTGGATCACGTCGTCTTACGTGAATTTTGAATTCGGTTACAATGTTGCCATGTGCGGTTGGAACAGGCTCTATTAGATTGTAATAGAGGTTAAAATTGAATGTTTTGTAGGTAGTATTTATTTGTGGTTCAAGAGGTGACGGGCTCAGGAAATATTCGGCTTAAGAACATAGATGTGGAGTGATAGTGCGTGACGGTGGATAGGGTTGACAACTCAGATACGTTAACAATATTTAAAAATACTAAAAGCCCCGCTCTGTGGTCAAAAGTCCACCAAAAGTTTTTCTAGTAAACATGCTCTGCTGACATAATTATGTCAATGTCTACGTCAACTGTCACTCAACGTGGCCTTTTGTTTCTTGTGTACCTACGACAAGTCTGTGTATAAAACAAAGTGTGATAGTGAGCGTTCTGCTTTATGCTACGTGCACTTTTTCTTCACGTAAACTATACCGATGCGAAATCTTATAATACATGTCTCTATTATTAAAAAGGGATCAAATTTTCTTTCACATTTAAATAAACAAATCACGCTTCAATAACGTAGGTGCCTAACCCTCATAAATTTTTGACTAATTTTGAAGATGATCACATAAAACTGTGTGGGCTAATATTTATATTATAATTGATTCTGAAACTGTAATATAATCAAGCTTACAATTGACATCCCCAGTGCTCTGTTGTCCCGTGGCGACACTCAATGACTCACGGCTATAGGTGTACGGTGCTCACAACAAGTACCTATAAATAACTTTACACAACCTCACTATAACTTCTAGTCTTACGTTATGATGATGACTTTTAAAACAAACCCAGAGTAAACTGTGTAGCTGAAGTTGGAATTGATAATTATTTTGAACACCATTCAAATTGGTTTGACAAAAATTTTGGTCAATGTCGATCGTCAGTGGTGGTCACTCATCATTTTACTGACCGTGTCTGCCATGACGTATCATTCATATCATTGATCAAAAAGTTAAAAAACTAAAACCCGACTACGAAAAAAACACGCTCTGAAAAGTATGAAACAAGAAAATTTTCATAAATTTTACTGTAATTATCGTCTTTTAAATAAAGAATTTACATAGTTATCATATATTTTATTGTTATTATTATACATTCAAAATAATGTTTATAGGACATAATATTTATATCTACTCTCTTCATAACCGTAGTGATGTTACGAGGATAGCCGTGGTCGTATGCCACATTGCTTTATAAAAAGTTTGTTGTTTTATCTTTTTTTTACCCTTATAATAAATGAAAAGCAATAAACAACTGGGCTATGACCACAACTATTCTCTGAATATCATAACAGATTATGAGAGAATGTCAGTCGAGGCTTAGTGAGTGGTGCAATAGGAGTTGATAGAATATTTACACAGTACGTATACACATAACAAATCAATTTCTTTCTGAAATATTTGGCATACGACCACGGCTATCCTCTTAACATAACTACAGTTATGAAGAGAGTAGATATAAATATTATGTCCTATAAACATTATTTTGAATGTATAATAATAACAATAAAATATATGATAACTATGTAAATTCTTTATTTAAAAGACGATAATTACAGTAAAATTTATGAAAATTTTCTTGTTTCATACTTTTCAGAGCGTGTTTTTTTCGTAGTCGGGTTTTAGTTTTTTAACTTTTTTTTATTTTCGTTATTTTGGAGTACAAGTACAAATAACTATAAAATATAGTGGTGTGAAAGAAGATATTGAAGAAAATTAAGATTGACTGTAAATCTGTAAATTATCGACGGATGTAGATGAAAGTTGTACGAGGATATAGGTATCATCGATACCTATTCGTTTCAGAAACATAAGTAAGTATAGGTACTCTAGTTTTTAAGAAATTTAAGTTTTTCCCCAAAAATTTAACGACTTTAAAATTCTAAGTTATAAACCTATGTAAAACTGAAACGAATCACTGTAACTGTATAAAATTTATCAAGAATAGAGGGAATGATTAGATATATGTGCTATATTAAAAGTTGCAAGGATATTTTAACAACTTTAGGAGTTATTAAAGATTTAAGTAAGAAATATTGCTATTTTATTTGAAATACCGGGAATACGCTTGAAAAGTTAATAAATGAAAATCTACTTGACCGAATTTGATGAGAATGATGTTAAATGACAGACTTTAATGATCTTTAAGTAGAGTAAAAATTTGGTGAATGTAGCTCGCTAGGTCTGGTTGGTATAAAAGATATGCAGGTGTGATTTTTTTCTATATATCCAGTTTATGCGAGCAAATCCGCGAACAAAAATATACAATATTTATATATTTGAAATGTGCTAATTATGCCCTTTCATTTGATACCAAACATGGTATAGTTAGAAAAACTTTATTTTTTTATTCACGACTTATTGACCTCTAGAGGGCGCCATATGCAATTTTATATAATTTTATATAGCCTATAACAAGCGGAATAACGAGACGCTTCTAATGATACGCCACTTATCAAATTATGACCAGTAGTTTAGGAGTTATAAGGGAACAGATGAACATACATACATACCCACATACATACATACATACATACATACATACATACCGGTCAAAATCATAACCCTCCTTTTGGCTTGGCCGTAGTCGGGTAATTAAGATCATACCAAAATTTTCTGTCAATAACCGCTTTCAAATTTTAGTTAAACTTGAAGAACGACTTAACTAATAAGATAAGGAAGAAATGCCAACTTAGAGTAGTTTAAGATGCGATCTTATACGTCCACCTGGGCTGTTAACATCAGAAAGACCACCTGAACAACCGTTTTCTGCCCCTACGTCGTAAACCAACGACACAACTCACAGGTTTCAAAACCAATTTGAGTGTTGTAAAAAATATGATCACTTAAATAAGTCGTAAAGATTAAGTTCCACCGTAACAATAAAATCGTAGGAACTAATTAAAAAACAAATGACTTACACACGAGTCGTAAAAGAAAGATTTTTCATTGCTTATTTTATGTGAATTAAATGGGTAACATGCTTATAGCTCGCCTCGGGTCGATCTTACCCTAACTTCCCCGAGCAATGCTTGATGCAAATTGCATCTACATACAAGACTCTTACGTTAAAAAATCTGGTATATAGTATGGAATGTCTATCATAAATAATATTAATTATCTTCTTACGTTAACAACCAATCAAATATCTAGTGTTTTTTTGTTTTTAAATGTCTCCTTCATTCCCAGCTCTAACTGAATCTCTCTCTCTTTTTATGTTACTATATCCCTAGTTCCGTTTAAACAAAAGTCCAATAAGAAGTTTAACTTCCAAAAAGTAAAATCATAATAATTAAGGTATTGATTGCACTCTAATTTGAAACGATAAAATAAATTTAAGTTTATTGACACCAAAAGTCTAAAGGCATAATAGCTTCATATTATATTACGGTTGGATTCATACAAGAGCAGCATGGTCCAGAATACTCTAAACCTCTTTACTTCTCAGTGATGAGGAATGATCCTTGTGTAGAAGGCATTAGCAACCAACTTTCAAGCATAACGGAAAATATTTTTTATCCCGATCTTCGTAAAGTCAATGCGGGATAATATCTATTAGTAATAATTAATTAAAGAATAATATAAAACAATAAAATATCAAATATTACGCTCGACAGTTTTTATACCCAAATGTCAATAGCAGTATATGCCATTGCAATTATTACTGGTGATGTTAACAATACCCTGTGTTCCAATTGAATTTGAAACTAGTTTAACGGTTATAAATGTACCGTAAACTCTAACAAGAACATACCTTCATTATTATTTTTTTCTTTTTATAGTATGTATTTGATGCACTCGTATTTAACAATCTAGGCTATAATACTATTAAACCATTTTATTGACCTTAAAGTAATAATTTAATTTTATATGTAACAATACATCCGTTGACACTTTTCTCATTGTCTCTGTTATTAGTAATAATATTGACTTTTATTTAAAAACAATTAAATATATCAAATTACAGATCAGGCTTGTCCTCGTAACGATTTTAGTAATAGTTAAGCTGAAACATAAATGAATAATAATATTTAACATGATCATAATATTGATACTGTTAACCATACTTCAAAAAATCAGCTGTTTGTAACGATCAAAATTACAAAACCAGAAGTAACTTCACCCTTATTGCTATACAAAATGTCACAATAGCATAGTGACAGATGGCCCCTTGCCTCACAAGGAAAAATGAGTTTTATAATTGTGTCATAAAGCTGAAATTTATGTGAACTTTTTGATTGATGTGCAGAATGGAATCCCGTTACATACAAATCCATTCACAAAATTCCAATTTTGAAGCAGTCAGCTGACTACGGTGCGCACACGCATGCCTCAGGGACAGGGGACAATGGGGAAAGATTATGAAAGGCATGCCAATTGATAATACATTTTTAAAATAATTGGGTCACTAAGTAACTTTTATTCGTATTAAAATCCGCAATTGCCAACCCTGTATATTGCTATGAGAGACGACAGATGTGTAATCAACAAAAATATTTAGTAATAGATTTTATTTGGGTGAAGGAACCCTACTATGAAAAAAACACATAATTACAATATACTTAGTATTCACACGTTTTTTTAAACATTTCTGACATAAATCATAGATACATCTGAAGAATAATGTCGTATGTGGTATGTGTTACCAAAAAATCTTTCATATTATGCAATAAAGCTGGTCCCATTATGTCCGGAACTCTGATTTTTTATCGAAATAGATTTACAGAACCCCAAAAACTTGATTTTTTATTACTTTTAAATAACTTTAAGTACTCATAAAACCAGTCAACTTTACATAATAATATCAATTTTGCCTAACTTAAAAAATCGATCGATTACTTAACTTACAAAATCGATATGAATGAACTGCCCCGCCGGTCCCCCATGCGTGGCAAGTGCCACGCAGCTGGGGCAGGTGGCGCCACTCAGCTGTTGGCCACTGCGTAATCTCGTAGCTCTCTCCTATTTAATATGGATCCATCGACGTGCGTTATTTATAAATGCCCAAGATACCTCCAGACCGGATCCTTCAAGGATGATATCGACACCTGATAACAGTCAGTGTTATTTTTACTATAGCCGGTTGGTTTACTAGCTACTCTAATGTTATAATTGCGAAAGTAAGTGTGCAACTGTCTGTTACCTTTTCATGACTAATCCACTGTACTGCCTAACCTAATCTTGTTTATTCTGTTGTAGATATTTATTTGTGTTTCCCGATGGTTAAGTTCCTAGTTAAATATATTACCATGCCAAACCTCGTTCAAAGGATCGTAGATTCGATTCCAAATACGGCAGAATTTTAAGAGTTTTAAATGTTTTCAATTCATGTTATTGCCCATGGCATTAAGAACACAGCGACTCCTGCGTAAAGCGATGAATAAGAAATATATTAGACTAAGATAAAAAGAAGATAAAGCGGTAATAGCTATTAATAACATATTTATTGAAGCCAAAACATCTGTTAGTTGTCGTCATAATCTAAAGGATTAACTAGAAAGTAGGAAATTAAATTAAAATGGCCTTTATATTCGCATTCATAACTAGCAGATGTTCAGGCATGTGGATGGTCCCAGCGGTTTCGCCCAGGGGAACTGAACCCTGGACTTCGCGTCTAAGAAGCAGATGCGTAACGCGTGTTAGAAGACCACTTATGTTATTAAACGATGTCGAAGTAGAGTTACGATGAATAACTAGTTTGATAGCTAACATTGACGTGGCGCAAGCTGCTTGTAATAGCAAGCATCTTGTACGCACTTTCGTGTTTTCAAGAGCTTTCGTTTTTCAAGCGCTTTGATGTTTGTTAAATTCTTTTTTGATTTTTAAGCGCTTTCCTACCATCTAAAGCACATTATTGGCCACTAATTCCTCCACCAATCTGAACTGGAGCAGCGTGGTGGAGTATGCTCTAGGCCTCCTCAGTTATGACCCGTGCTCAGTAGTGGGCCATTAAAGGGTTGAAGCCGAAAGCATATTAAGTAGTCTCTCCTCATTACTTTTCTAATTAATCGATAAGAAAACATTTTGAAGGTATCTAATATGCACGCTAAAATTTCCTACGGAACCTAAAAAGGAAATGGCTTTCCAGCTGAAATGCAAGGAGTATCTTCCCCGTGTGTTTTAAGGCGCTAATTCCTCCAGGAACCGGAAATGATCCGAGACGGTAAAGGCCGGTTCGCTAAGTCCACTCCATTCGATATTAATTCCTGAACTCGCTCCTATTTTCCCTGTGTACTTATTAATTGAGTGGAGATTATTGTTATTGAGTTTTGAGATTACAGCATCCCCATTGTTTGCGCTCGTTGCGAACAAATCGACGGTTTTCCTCGCTGCTTAGAGGATTGTTTGTAAGAAGATTTGGAAATATTAGGAAGTACTGATCGTTGTTTCATTTGATGTTATGTTTTCTTAATTTTGAATTCAGGGAGCAGTCGATGATCTAGGGGATCGGATACAAAAGTTTATTTAAGCAGGTCGAAGTAAGTTGTGATTTGTGCTGTATTGAAATGCGTGGATTAAAAGATATCAACCGTTCCCTCACCAGTGAAGAAAAGTGAGAATTTTTTTTTGTGCTTTCGAAATTGAAACGCTCATGTAGACTATATGATACATAAAGTTAGTGACATCTAGCGACATTTGTATGTACCTACTATGCTTGAAATATATTTTTTAACGTAATCAAAAATAACATTTACAAAATATATTTACAAATAAATATGTACATCTATTTCGTTTAATATATTTTTTAAGTTTCTCAATACTTTATTACGTGAATATGATCACTAGCTTACCGCGAGCAACATGTAGCGCCATCTAGTATTAAACTATGGAACTTCAATATTGATATTCGTCCGCTAACCTCTCGCAATAAAATTATTTTCGTTTCCCCCTTTAAAATCACACGTGCCAGCATTTTGTTACTCAAAACCAGTATCTAAGAAGTCAAATCTCAAGTACATCTTAGCGTAATAAAATATTTATGTTCTGTGGCACCTTTCATACTCGTACTGAAGGGGCGGTGGGGTCAGATTGAATGAATAACGTTTTCTCTTGTATTATATCCGCCACCCTATACCCATTGTGTAGCCCTTTGACACCATTTCAATCGGACAAAGACATTTAGTTACGCATGTCGGTTTGAATGTCAATGGGGAACGGGAGCCTAAGATAAAGTCACGCTATGACCTCTAAAGGACCGCATAAAGGCTTGGTCTTCGCAGCACTTCATGACATCTTTTCAACGTCACATTTAGTGAAGAATTCTCCATGTGATGGATTAGTAAAGGTCGTCCGTAACCGTATACCATTTTAATAATTTTAAAGCTCACGATCCATAATTATGGTGCAATGGTTACCATACAGGACTGCCGCCGTTCAGTGGGTACTAGGTTCGAATCCCAGCAAGGCGCAACTTCAAATGTTTATGTTATTTAATACCACCAAAATTATATCTTTTAATACGCCTACGAAAAAAATCACCATCTCTATGGTTCCTACCTCAATAGAAAAAAACTAAAAATGGCGAGTACAGTTCCAATTTTACCTACCTGAACAAAAAACTAGCGCTGTACCTAAAACCAATATGTACTTTATTTTAAAAACTTCAGCTTGAGCACTGAAGGAGATATTGCTATAAAAGTTTGGCGATAAAAAGAGAAGGCGAGGCGCGCCGGCGGCGGAGCTAGGTTCGAAATAAAACTGAAAACGATCCCCGTCTCTTGTGCCGCTCTCGCGAAAATTGTTCACTCATTTGCTATGAGGACCTGTCTTCCGGTGAACCACGCCGTGGGAAATTGTCTTGGATCACATACATTGCTGGCTAGAATAAAGGCTAGAGAAAAAAAGTTTTAAATGGGTTGCGCCTATCCTAAATGATAGACATAGTTAGCTGACGCGTTCGGAAAGTGAATATGTGACCTTAAGTAGCAAAATTTCTTGAACGCTTTCGTTCTTTGGAAGGTACATTAAGCCGTTGGTCCTGATTGTTATCGTTACATGACAGTCGTTAAGCCATTTCAAATGCCTTAAAGCTTAGCTTAGCCACTAATCTCTCTACGAATGCGCATTGGAGTAGCATTGTGGAGTATGCTTTAGGTTTCCTTAGTTATGAGGAGCGACCAATGTTCACTAGCAACAGTAGCAGCAGGACAAGTAGCAATACAGCAACGACAGTAAGAAAAATAGTACGCAAGTATAGTACGCAATGTACACCGTACAATGTCAAGATATAGTGCGGAAATTGCCCGTTCTGTGTGCTCTACTATTGTCGGACTGTACCCCTAGGGCACGTGCTAACGACGGCTTCTCTGCGGTACTTTAGCATGCATATTTTCGAATACTTTTAAGTGTATTACTAATATGGAAGTAAGAAAATAGAGGCTATATTTCTTTGGAGAGCACAGGGTAGGTACAGGTACAATGTGAATTTAAAATTCAAAGGTATTTTAGAATATATTAATGATCAGTAGATTCAGGCATAAGAAGTTTTATACATCCTGGAGACAGTGCT
The DNA here is from genome assembly GCA_001278395.1 of Lerema accius. Classification (NCBI taxonomy): domain Eukaryota; kingdom Metazoa; phylum Arthropoda; class Insecta; order Lepidoptera; family Hesperiidae; genus Lerema; species Lerema accius. The sequence goes on from LGAG01000065.1 coordinate 573,709, forward strand.
GCATAGTGATACATGTTTCTAATTAACGGACTAAGCTTTGATCAACTCGTTAGTGCTAAAACATATTTTACTTAATGTTCCGTACAATCAGTCAAGCTCAACGTAAACGTCTAAATATCAGCTATTTGCTTTGCCTAGATATAGACAGGTCCTTGAAAAAGAGTCACCTCTAATGCAGGCATTTGCTTTACTCGATAACTTGGTGATATGAGACCAGCCCACAGACATATTTACCTGACCCATTGCTACGCAGCACGGCAAGAGGTTCCCTAGCAAAGCTATAAAAAGGAAAAATAAAGTAAAAAAAACTCTCGCACCTACCACGTAACAGTAAAACCGCCGAACAGAATGGCACATCTCACAAGTTGCATGAGGTTGAAGGTAGTTAAACTAATTACAATACAGGTGGGCGCGGTGAGTAGCAGACGCGCGCGAACTTGCCCGGAGACTTTGAGCGCTTAGGATTTACTCTGGCGTGAGACACAGACGATGGAGGACAAATATTGATGCATAGAGTAATCAAGCTCCTCACATTGTGAGTGGCCGACCCAAGCTCAGCAGTGGGACAGTTAAGAATGACGAAAGAAGTCCGGCTTGAACCCCTTAAAGTTTATTTAGAAGAAATACAGAAAGCTAAATGTTTGTAAAATGTGTTAGAAATACACAGATGCGTTACACAAACATGTCAGATGAAAGGCCCCAAAGACAGAAAGCTGGGTCCTCTTCATAAAATTAATGCTTCATAAAATTAACGCTCTACTTCTTTCTAGGCCAAGACATAGGCAATGAGGTTAATTCAACATCAAAGACCATGTAACAGTGTTTCATAGTTCGCGTGTGTTAAACCCAACCAGGGAACATATTCACCGCTATATGCTCATACCCTAAACCACAAACCCAACATATTATTTAAGCTAATATGAAAATTGTGCAACTAATAACGTAAGCAAGGCACGTTCGCGGATCCGAACCCTTTGCTTGCATCAGACACCCTCGCGCCACCTCGTGATTAAACTCTGAACTACCAACTGAATGAGCCACGTTTATGTAATGTTACGAAGCGTATTGAATTGTTAAGAACAGTTGAGAGGTTAGGAAAAGATGAAAGATAAAGGTGTTGGAGTTTGTTCTAAGATAACGGTTTTGCTTCAGTTACTTTCAATTACCCTAAAGTTCTACTTCTCGCTTAGTACTAACCAACTATTTATTCTCTAACCCAAGGCCTAATGTCGTCTAAGTTCATGGTGCCACGGAGAAAGAACTTTAACCTGAACCTAAACCTTAACTTAAATAGTTAGCGGATACAAAGTAAACAATTATAAGATATCCACTCTGTAAGGAATGTTAGGACGCAAAGACCTTAGCTTTCAAGCGCAACGTGCCCTTAAAAAAAATTGGACTTTGTTACGGCTTAACGTCGTCTCCTTGCTTTAGGCAATACACAAATTTTGTTTGATTTTTTTCATGGTTTTAAGATAACTAACGAGCTGATAGTGCTAACAAACCCTGCCACGATGGACAACGTAACAAACTTCGAGTAGGACTAAGGGGGGTAACGATCAATTGAATATCAATAATATTATTTGCTCCAAAACATATCGACGCGACGCGACGCGACTCATATAGCGCTAGCCCGTAACAGAGTTTGGAATTACGCCACCAAACTATGAGCGCTTTAGAAGTCTATACTTGGTTATTACGATATTACTTAGCGAATGAGTTTAGAACCGTATCATTACCATCAAACAAAGGCGATGCGGCAGTAGATACAAATTGGACGACAACCTATCTACATAATTGTAAGGAATAACAAAACTAAACACTACATTGTATGTAAATTCGGTGTGACCTCTCGTGCCTACCGAATTTGGTGGAAATTAAAATAATAATAGTTAAAAGTCTACGGTGTTATGTTCGCGTCTCAGTCGCATGGTGTGACGGAAAGCGATACCTAATTCTCTACATTAAATATTAAAGAAAAAATGTAATGTAACTAAGCTTTATTCTCGATGTAAAGACCAGAACTTTTTTTTTAATACTTGTCTGTCTGTCTCTTTACATGTCAATTAGAAACTACTACACCACTTAGATAAAACTTGGCATATTTGTAGCTTATACACGATAATCCTAGGGTACATTATAAGCAACAGCGAGGCACTAGTAATTAGTAAAATATTGATAATGTCATATTCAAAACCATTCTCTTCTTCTCTCATTCTTCTTTCTCCATGTTACTTTACAAAGAATTGTGTCGCTAATCGCTTGTCAGCGTAACAGTGGCTAACGCGGAAGAAGCCAGAATCGCGTGTTTCCATTGACACGCCCAAAACGGTATTCCTTGTGACAGTTTAATTTGGAGCTATTCGAAAACCCGCGCTTTTGAGACAGTATCCATTACTGTCAACTGCTTAAACTCCGCTTTTCCTAATTTCTAATAAAATACGAGTAATAAACGGTAATGAGTAATTAAACGTTAGTCTGTAACTTAAAACTGCACTGTTTTAACATCTAGTCATTATTGTAGGCATTTTATCCATGTTATAGTATTGGTCTCCCAAATAGGAGTTCCTGACTTCGAGACCCCACAGGAACCTCTAATTCTCCAAAAGTTATTTGCTTTTTAGAAAACGAATTATCACTTGGTTCGGGGAAGGAAAATTCACATCTGATAGTTCCCCTTTGTTAATAAAGGTGTGTAAAAGCTGACAATCCGCACTTGTCCAAGTAGACTATGACCTCACATTGTGAGAGGAGATTTAGGTTGGGATGATCATGATGATGAATTGTTATGATGATTTTATCCACAGCGCCGTAGCTTGGCTGGTTACTCCACTGACGGTGGAGAAAGAACTCCCCCCCCTTGTTCCCCTGCCTCCCTCATCGGTCCCCATGTTTGTGTTGTCCATACAAACCGCGACATGAGGAATACTAGTCAATAGTATTAAAGCAATGTCGCGTCGAAGTATCTTTATATTAATAAGTGAAGGGTTCAACTTTCAGTACAGTTTTAAGAATAATGCAGCCTTGTACAAGTTTTAAATTTGACATGGTTAAAGTTTAAATGGCGAAGAAGTAGGAGAAATTAATTTTTGTTTTACCCACGTGTTACAAATATTGAGTTTAATACAAAACTCAGTCAATAACATTTTTTATGAATAGACAGAGCCTCCTTTGATAGACGGTCGTTTAGAATAAAAATATGCCACTACGTATTTAATTTTAAATTGTTTATCCATCCTTCCCTTCCGCTTACGGATAATACGCAGCCTTACGGATATAAAATTATGGATATTAGAGACAATAATTTGAAATTTATGTAATTTAGTTTACATTCAATGCCGCAAAGATTTCAAAGCCGCTGTCAAACTGATTGGCAAAATAACTTTCAAGCACTCTTAAGAATTTCCCCTGTGCTTCGATTACGTAAAATACTTAAAACATTCGAATCTACATAACACTTCCTTCTTTTAAACTCACGACGAAAAGTTAGCAAAGTCTTAAGCACCTTACGCATAATCTGTTGAACGCGCCATTTGTTGGATGGATTTATCGATTCATTAGATAAAATTGACAACATATTAGTTAAATCGACAAGTATTCTCTAAGATTTCTCTAAGATTAAAATGTACCGTAAACTTAAAACAACGTAAAATAAACCAATCCAAAAAACTATTTTAATTTCGTTTAAAGTCGATAAAAAAATCTAACAAAAATTTAAAGCATTAAGTTCGAAATAAATTAGGAGCAACATTCCGAGTCTCGAGTGTGTAGGGAACTTAATTTTTTTTCTTATAAGTTGCTCATTCTTGAAATATTGAGTCAGTATCTAGGGAAAACAGGCTCAATACTGGTTGATAAGGAAAAAATTTGGCGTTTAATGACGAAGACGCGATATAATGGCGGAGTGTAACGATCCCCTAGCTGATACTGTTACACATTACACTTATAGACATTAAAACTACCTTCACCGATAACCTTTATTATAAAATGCCCAAAAAACTATGTATTTCTATAGATTTCACACTGAAATGAAGTTGTAAATGCATACTTCAAGCTATTAATGATAACAAAATCCTAAAACAAATCTACATATTTTTTTAACTTATGTCAACTTACAAATTACATTAAACACTGTTTAAGTTTAACCCTTTACATTGAGTAGGTACTTAAAAAATAGATTTCGAGACAATATTTGTATGCGAATGTAATGGGTATCACTAACGATGTCCTCAAGTGTATTCTTTTTAATGTAAATCTAATAATGAGTCCTGTAGGACCCTGGATTTTGGAACGAAACAAAATCGTAAAGATGAGAATATTATATAGACTACGTAACTACTAATATACGTAAATTTATATCGCACAATAGTCTAATTTAAAATCCAAAATTATTTTAGCACGTAGATACTTATTCTTGAAAAAGCTTAAAGTAAATATTTTTTAAATTCATAATCAAAGTGTCATTTGTAAAAGTCGTCCAAAATTAATTCTAAATATACTAACGAATAACCTTGAAAAACATAATTAATTCTCAAGTAATAAAAGATTCTAAATTCAATTAGCCGATTAAGAATTCCTTTTGATGGTACTTTATTATAATTAACTGTATACAGTGGGACGATTTATTCACGAAAATATACTTGATCACGCAAATAATTTAATTTGCTTGGTATCGCAGATTATTTGATTAGTTTTTCAGAAAAGTAATAAATATTTTTTAATTCAATTCAAAATGGTATTACATTTATAAACATAATATGTTACTTTACGGAATAAAATATAAACTGAATAAAACAAGCTACAACTTTACATTTATTACAGTATCTAATATATATAATCTGTTTTTTAATACTGTTTAAAATTAAAGTTTTGGCTGAAATATTAACCAAATTCTAAGTATAAATAAAGAATTTTCGTTACTTGATCAAATTGATTAATAAATTAGACCTGTAATATTATATGTCTAAAAGTAATTAATTTAATAAAGTATAATTTGAGTTTGACTTTAGTAATTTATAAAGAAAAAATATGTATTTCAGTACCAACATAAAAGAAGGACCAAGCTCTTTACATAGGAGTATACGAGTAACTTTTACAAAAGATAAAAGTGATATATCATTATCGTTCAATTCAAAACCATTGCATAATATAATACCGCAACAACTCTATCTAGTTATATTAAAGTAATGTATATCGCCAACCTTATCTAAGTCAATATACGGTATCAGTATAACGCTGACCATAGAACAGCACTGACGATGCCTGTCGTAATTTATAAAATGAACGCCAGTCCACCAGCCAGGACCGTGCTGGTGACTGCTGAAATTCTAGGCCTGGATATTGAGACGAGAGAAGTAAGTCTACCTACCAGAGAGCATTTAAAACCAGACTACTTAGAAAAGAACCCTTTACATACAATTCCGTTACTTGAAGACGAAGATTTTATCCTTGCTGATAGTCACGCGATAATAATTTATTTGATATCAAAGTACGGGACTGACAAAGCAGCTGATTTATATCCAAATGATATACAAAAGCGAGCAATAGTTCATCAAAGATTGTTTTTAGATGCATCGATTCTATTTCCAAGACTACTTGATATTGTAAAAGCATTTGCATATGAGAATGCTCCGTGTGTTGATGAAAAAATGAAGACAGGTGTGGAAGAAGCGTACGGGTTTTTGCAAAAATATCTTGAAAAGACTCCATTCTTGGCCGGTGAACATCTGACGATAGCAGATATATCCTGTGTCACAACCGTATCATCGTTGAATTTAGTGGTGCCCATTGATGATCAATATGTGAAGTTACTGCAGTGGTTCAATAAATTAAAGAGCAAAGACTGGTACCTCAGCAAAAATCAGCCTGGAGTGGATGATCTTGGTGGTTTTATTAATTCTTTAATACGAAAAAATAACCAATGAATTGTTTAACATTGTTTTAGTTTCTTTGATAGTTTCTAATAAAATACCTATTATTTTATTGCCAAAGTCATTTCTTGTATATTATGTGATATTAAATTATAATGTGAGATAGTAACTTTAATATCATCGTAACCAAAATACTGGTCTTCACTCAGATTTAATAGGGTTAAGACCATATTCTATATACTGTTCAAGTGAGGTTTGAGAGACTTAGCATATAATTATGACGATGTATCTTGAATACATGTTTTGTAATGACAATAGAATATGCCTTACCGACTAAACAGTAACAATATGAGCCTTGGTGGATAGTTACTACTAATTATGTGTCTTAGAACAGTACTGTATAACAGATGCGCTCGCAACAGTATAGTAACAATCAATTAACAAATTATACATAATCTCTGATATATGACAAGTCACACAAAAATATATATCAGAATAATGTAAATGATAATTATGATTAAATTAATCAACTCTTGCAGAGATAACAAAGGTACACAAAAACAACAATCATGATTCGAAGCAACTTTTCTTATCGTAATTTGATACGAAATTTGTGACAAATAAATATATTTTTTAATTAGTGGCAAGTCAAATACAGAACAAGTCAGACCATGCCGCTCGTAGTGCACCAAATAGGCCCAAGTCCACCTGCGAGGACTGTTCTTGTCGTTGCAGAAATTCTCGGTTTGGATATTGAGACAAAAGATGTCCACATACTGAGTGGCGACAACTTCAAACCGGAGTATTTAGAAAAGAACCCATTACATACAGTTCCTTTACTTGAAGATGGAGATTTCGTACTGGCTGATAGCCACGCTATAATAATATATTTGGCTACAAAATATGGAGCTAAAAAAGCTACTGAGTTGTATCCTAATGATGTACAACAAAGAGCAATTGTGCATCAAAGATTGTTTTTAGATGCATCCATATTATTTCCGAGACTGAGTAGCATAGTACGCGGGATTGCATATGACAGTGAAGTGGGAGTTACTGAAAAAAAACTAACTGATGTGAAGGAAGCGTATGGATTTTTAGAGAAGTATCTACAAAAGAGTACTTTCCTGGCTGGTGAAAAGTTCACGCTAGCCGACGTGTCGTGTGTGACAACTGTTTCATCTTTGAACTTATTGGTTCCTATCAGCGATGAATATCCGAAATTAAAGAATTGGTTGGATAAATTGAATAAAGAAGATTGGTACATAAAGAAGAATAAGCCTGGCTTAGAAGGCCTCCGTGATGTAATTAATTATTTTCTACAAAAAAACAATATTGATTTAGAAACATAATATATTAATATATGTAAAAATCAATAAATATTTCATAATTATATATAAACTGTGTTGTATAATTTTGTTCCTGGTATATTTTTATTGCTAACTAGTACCTAGTTCCTCTTAACTACCTACAAATCTTTTTTCCACCCGGTTCAGTGAAGTTATGTATTATTACAATACACAACACGGTTTCTGAAGAATTCTTTCAGGCAATTTATATTATTATATTGCATTGACAGATTTTGCAAAATTTTAATGCAGTCGAACATCTTTGTTGTTGACATATTACCCAAAACATTATTTTTATGTCTGCACTTCATAACGAAAGTAATTGTGGAATTTCCCATCTTATCTCTTATTTGCGAGTGATAAACTTGTAGGCTGCCTACACACCCACATGGTATCAGCTCGTGGCCCGTCTCTGCCAGATAATAATATTATTCAAAAACCGTTCGTGATACAAACTAGACGCGATGCCAATAATAGTGTACAAGTTAGATGGCAGTCCACCCGCCAGAACTGTTCTTATAACCGCCCAAATACTTGGACTAGACATTGAGACAAGAGATGTCAATGTCATAGCGAAGGAGCAATTTGCCCCAGAATATTTAGAGAAGAATCCAACGCATACAATTCCATTACTTGAAGATGGAAATTTTGTGCTGTCTGACAGTCACGCAATCATCATTTACCTGGTCTCCAAATATGGTGCGGAAAAAGCAGCTGAATTATATCCATCTGATTTAGAAGCCAGAGCAATCATTCATCAGAGGTTATTTTTTGATGCTTCAATTATGTTTCCAAGATTCCTGGCACTTGCTAGAGATGTACTCTATGATGGAGCAATATCAATAGATGAAGACAAGGCAGCTAAAATCGAAGAAGCATATGGTTTTCTGGAGAAGTATCTTGAGCGAAGCACTTTTGTGGCAGGAGAAAACTTGACCATAGCAGATATATCGTGTGTGACAACGGTATCGACTCTTAACACTGTGGTGCCTATTGATGACCAGTATCCTAAAATAAAAGCATGGCTAGAAGTATTGAGTGGCAAGGATTGGTACCAGAAGAATAATCAGCCAGGCCTTAATGCTTTTGGATTGCTTTTCGCGTCGATGCTACAGAAAAATTCAGAGTAAATTCCTTTTCTCGGCTAATTTATTTTTATTCAATGAATAAATAAATTTATGAATAATATTTTGTAATAATCTATGAACTATAATGCTTTAGGTAGTTTGAACTGCTATAAATAAATTTTTATTATAGGTTTTATATTTAGGTATTCTCATTATTTTGCTTGACACATAGTTATGTTATGACATGCTACATCGTATTTTTATATCGATACCGACACAGAATATGTGTTTGGTCGTATCATGATGATTTGACGGTTTGTTATCAATTCCTTGAACTCTGTTAGTTACATAAAATATGTCGATTAGATAACCGAAACCTTGTGCGATTTTGGTGTGTTGGACCATTTAATAAATGCACCAAATGGAAAAATTATCTAATCTCCAAGAACTCAAAATCTAAATAAATAGAATTTATAATTTGTCTGGCATCAACAAAAAGATTATTTGCTCGTACATTATTTTAGAAGATCAGTTACTTTGAATTAAATTGAATGAGCTGTTAGTTTCTAAGACGAAATAAATAATTTGACTTTAACGATGTTAATTTCCCATTTCACTGCTTTTTACAATTAAAAATCAATCATTTGTAACATTAAATAACAAATGATAGAATCACCCAACTTAATTCACTATCTAAAACTCATTATCTAATTGTCAATACTTTTTAATTCGTTGTTCTGTCTCTGCCCATAATTATAACATTATTCTTTACGTGAACGCGTTACAATCATAACGTGATGCCTGTAATTGTGTACAAGATGGACGCCAGTCCACCAGCTAGAACTATCCTTATAATAGCCAAAATTCTGGGCATAGAAATTGAGACGAGAGAGGTTAACATACTCGAGAAGGAACACTTGTCACCGGAGTATTTAGAGAAGAACCCACTACACACGGTTCCAATAATAGAAGACGGAGATTTTGTTCTATCTGATAGCCACGCGATCGCAATTTATCTAATCTCCAAATACGGTACAGAACAAGATAGTGCATTGTATCCCAGTGATTTGAAACAGAGAGCAGTAATTAATCAGAGATTATTTTTTGATGCATCCATTTTGTTTGCAAGGTTTATTGCAGCAGAGAAAGATATAATCCATGGCACTGCAGTATCTATAGAAGAGGATAAGATAGCTAGTGTTAAGGAAGCATATGGTTTTCTGGAGAAGTATCTTGAACGCGGCACTTTTGTGGCTGGAGAAAACATGACCATAGCTGATATAGTTTGTGTAACAACTGTGTCTACTGTTAATACGATAGTTCCGCTCGATGTCAAGTATCCTAAAATAAAAGCATGGCTAGAAGGGCTAAGTACCAACGATTGGTACCAAGAAATCAATGAACCCGGTGTTGCTGATTTCGATACATTATTTTGGAAGAAGCTTCATAAAAACATGCAGTAATTTTTTATGGTGTACAAACTGTGTATTTACTTTTAATTGATACGTGAATAAAATATCGCAATATTCTAGGTTATTTATTCAATTCTTATTAAAATATTGACATTGATTCTTATTGGTTGGTAATCCTTTCCTCAAGTCCAAACTGTTGGCAGTTTTATTAAAAAGGAGGCTATCAATACCTATCTGATAAATTATTATCATTACTAGTGTCATAGGATTTTCCATTGGAAAATTAGGTAGGAGTTGAATTATAGTTTTAATTTAATAACTTTACAAGATAATTCACAGCACTTTTAAATTACTTAACTGTTGATTGCCTTATTTGATAGAAACAAACGACAAAACTCATACAATTAAAATGCCTTCGAAATTGGATTACCTATAAATCAATTTCATTTTAACAATTAACTTTATACTCGATATTTAACAGCATAGAATATAATTTTATAGGAAAAACAATTACTAATTTAACAGTTCTCAAACCAGAGATTCTTGCACAATTAATTAAACTGGTAAACAGAGGAACAAACGGTCGGTCCTAAGTAAATCACTACGGACATAATTCGATTTACACTTGTTTTAATAGAACTGCACCGACACGTACCTATTGTTAGCGGAGGTGAAGATTTTACCTGGTTCATTTAATTTATTGAAGTGGACTCTCTAAATAACACGTAGGACAAAAGGAACACCTCATCTTCTCCAGCCAAAATGATGTATAAAATATTCGACAGCTGATCTTTGCGATAGCTAGCCAGTCGAGTAAAATATCCTACCAACACATATTCAATACCATCAGAGTCAGAAATGGGTCGTAAAGAGTTTGATGACGTTTATTTTAACAATAATGACGTTTCCGTGCAATTATTTTCGAGCCTGGAAGTGACTCATACAATGCGAAATAACTTAAAAACCATGACACTTATGAATAACTCATTGAATTTTTTGAACCATCAATTACTGGACACTCTGTATGATAATGCATGTAAAAAGAAATTAATGACAAATATTATCATACTTATATAAATTCTACGCCGTCTTTGTTTACTCAAACATTGCACCATTTACTAACTGCGCGCGAAATAACCTAGACGTGATGCCGATAATACTGTATAAGTCAGATATTAGTCCTTCTTCCAGAACTGCTCTTATAATCGCCCGAATTCTTGGTCTAGATATCATGACGAAGGATGTCGACCTGCTAGAGAAAGAACAGTTTGCTCCGGAATTCTTAAAGAAGAGTCCAACTCACACAATTCCGGTGCTAGAAGATGGAAATTTTGTATTATCAGACAGCCACGCCATTATGATTTACCTGGTCTCCAAATATGGTGCAGAGAAAGCAGCTGAGTTGTACCCAACTGATTTAGAGAAAAGAGCAATCATTCATCAGAGATTATTTTTTGATGCATCAATTTTGTTCCCAAATTTTCGTGCTTTAGTGTACGATATCATTTATGGCAAAGTTGTATCGCTAGACGAGACCAAAATAGCTAGTGTTAAGGAAGCATATGGTTTTCTGGAGAAGTATCTTGAACGAACCACCTTTGTGGCTGGAGAAAACATGACCATAGCAGATATATCGTGTGTGACATCTATATCAACTCTTAACACTTTGGTGCCGCTTGATGATAAGTATCCTAAAATACAAACTTGGCTAAAAGAACTTCGAACGAGAGAATGGTACCAAAAGGTCAATCAACCTGGTGTTACAGGCTGTGAAAATTTGTTTCCGATGATGTTGCAGAAAAACGCAGAAAACTTGTCGGTGTAAAAATGTAAAATAATTAGCTTTAAATTATAAAATGTATAATATTCTTGAAATATAAATTTGGTGATACTTTATTTTTGAATCTTCTGCTAAACTCACTTAGCATTCATTTAAATTGTTTTTTTTTTTGCCATAACTATTAAATTTTATCTATGAGAATAATAGCGAAATTTTAATGGCTTAAAATGTAATTAATTATCCATTTATGTCTTAAGTTCCAACATCATAAAATAAATATAATAATAAAATTAATCTTTCACTACTAATAGCGGCACTAATACCTAGGTATATACTTTCTGGTTTTGACAAATTTGTTTTTAATAATAAAATAAAAACTTATTATGCGTATTAATAATAATATTATGATGACCATTGTGATGATGGTACATTATGACATTTATCGGTAATTCATACCTACCATTGAGTATTTTGTAAGAAAGAAAAATGTAAGTATATTAAACTGGCTTCAAAATCCTTTAATAAACCATACAAGAATACTTATGGTCATCTTTAAAAATAAATGTTTCTTTTTACTGAACCAGCGATTATTTATCGCACTTAAACGATATTTTTAGTATCTGTAAGAACATAATCTAAGTGTCATAAGTAAAAAGTTTCCGAGGAAATTGGAGAAACGTTTTTTCCCTTCGCAAACTTTTGGCCAGGATCTTTTGAACATAGAAAACTACTTAAGAGTTGACTTTTATTCCAAAAAACATTCATGAAATAATTCCTTAGACTTCCTCAGAATTATAATTCTATCTAGAAATTATGCATACACTGAGTTTTGCGAGGATTTCCGCCCATTTATGACCCATTGATGAACACGGGTGTCTCCTCATTGATAAGGAGAGAGAGATTAGAGATTTGGAGGTAGAAATAAAATGTATTAAGATAGTTTTAAACAAGAGTGATGTGGAAGAATTATGACTCGAACATGAACGTGGGAGGGACGAAGTTTTCGACATGAGACGTGTTTTTAACTTAACAAAACGAAACCATTCTTTGTTTAAAGTAGGTACTGTGTAATATGGTAGATACAAACAAATAAATGATTAGAGTTACTCGTATCTACGTCTTCGGCATTTAATAGCTTGACGTCTAGTGTCGAACTTTCGTCCCATTGACAGTCTTACAAGATAACGGCTTTAGGAGCAACTAATATCTATTAGAAATCTTTATTGGGTAATTATTTCTTAGCAAAAACCTCCCAACTACGACAAACAAGTTACATGAAGATAGATACGTGTCTGAGACACTGATCTGTTGGAAAACAATGAACTCTGTGAATGAGACTTAAGGTAGAAATCTAGTTGTGCAGTTAGAGGGAAGCATGATGGTTTTATGATATAATTACCTATTTTCGTCCACAAAGTTACGAAGAAAGAGGAGTAATTGGAACAAAGGCAGAGTTTGGGACATGTCGGTGACAAGGAACGGTGAAACTGATATATTGTTGGTAAGTTTTTCTTTTGTTTTTGTGTCGTGGGCACCCTAGTTTAGCTGGCTAGCTGTTAATGACGAGTTATGATCACCTTAGTTTATTGTTGACTAGCAACCCGCCCTCGCTTCGCTTCGGAAAACACGTACGACATAATTACAAGTGTTTTTGCTAAAAATCCTCGAGATTACGTGCTTGGCATTACTCATCAGCCAAATGTTTCCTTCCCAGGTTTCCTCACGATGTTTTCTGCTGCCTAACAAGTGATATAAATACGTAATTTTTAAGGACAAAACCTTTAAAAAATTAGAGTCATCTTTTTTCTTTGTTTTTTACGATTTGACGTATATCACACAGTACGGCCTGTCGAACAATGTACCGGGAAACATTATCATTTGATAAGTACGTCATGTTTTTTTCTACTACGCTCATTTGTTCCGAAGTCTCAGTCTATATATTTTTTCGTCTATGATTTTACGTTAACACATAATTACATTATTAGTAGGTCCATTTAATTATACTATGGATTGTTTGGTATAAACATCTGATTGTTTTCGCTAGATTAATAGCACACTTCAGACCGACACAAAATTAACTGCGTCGCTGAATTGCATATAAACCGATTCAAATTAAACCGACAGTAAGTACTAGGGCGCCATAAACCAAGTGTTGAAACTAAAGACATTAACTAAAATTACGAAACAAGATATTGTACGCAGTTCACATAAAAGGGTTCATTGTAACCGTTAGTTAACTACTAACCCGTAGTAAGTTCGAAGGAACAACACGTGTGACCATCGCCTTACCATTAAAGGTTAAAAATATACTGTCAATTTATACACTAACATACATTACATAATTTACACTAAAACAAATTTTCATCTATTTAGAGATCGAGCAATGTATACCGATACTAGAAAAAAGATTGTTCAAAAGATGTGTTGACGTAACAACCTAGATCGTCTAATAATGCCACCAGATGGCATCCAATCTGCCGTTGATGTCGATACGCCACCGAAACTGCGCTTGCGCAACTGTACCCGAGTTGTATTTATATAGAGCGGTTACAACTCGAAAAAGATAATATTGTGATTTCTGCGAATTTCGCACAGAGGTGCCAATAATCTTATCTATTATCTAGTCAAGTGGCTAGATATGCGCAGATATCTGTCATAATAAAGGCATTAATAATCATTATGTTTTAACTATTTTTGGATCCGATCCCTAGTAATCTAGTAGTAGTATAATTACTAGCTAATAAATTAGTCTATTTGTTAGGACTGAATATCGCCTCCTATATCTTTATTATGTAGGATCTAAAACAAAGGCTTTCCATTCCCAAATATTGACATTTTGTGTTGTCACGCTATTTAATGACAAGTACGATGTATAGAAATATAATATAAAGTCACAGCTCCTAATCAGATCGACTATTATTTCTAAGCTAATGCGTGACGTTTAACACGACGTCTCCAGTATTTTAACGGCGCTGTAAGTTCATCCATCATTTGAACGTAGTTTAGACAAAAGTTCATCTCTCTACCATTAATTATGATCCCATAATGGTACGCCACGAATTCCTTTGTGATGCGTCTATTAACGGGAATAAACACGTCACTAGCTAAAATACCTGAGGTGTATTAGGACTCCTGTTCTTCGAGTACATATTGGTAAAGGTGTTGATTATTTCCCTCTAAGTGTTAGATTACTCGTGTAAGTTATAAGCATGTGCGGGCGCACAGAGCAATGAATGTATCTTTCTTCCGTGTGCGGGCGGGATTTTATAATGTTCCAAGGGTCCTTCGTATAGGTACCTACTAATCAAATAAGGAATGATTCAGGTACCAAATTTTGTTACATAAGTTAAAAATACATAATATATAGATACTAATTTATGGCAATAATGCAGATTCTTTATTAACATACAATCATTTGTAAATCTAAGCTATTCAGGGACCTTATATAATATATCTTGATCGAACTCATTTCAGCCTTTTAGGGATGGTTTAGGAACAAAGATACGCAACGAAAAAAAAATTTGTATACCACACCAATTCATACTTCCATTACCAATAAAGAAACTTACTATATAATGGATGTTTCAACGAAACATCGACTATTCCATTTGAATTCTACTAAAACGTATTTAACCTTAATAAGTTAACACTCGGTTAACTAATAAATTACAAAACTATTGAGACTACCCGCAAAATTCCACATAACTCGTTCGTATCATGAATTCAACGTGTCAACAATTGTACGATGACAAAATTTATTGACAGATCAAAGGGAATTTTCTTTTGAAACAATTTCTTATTCAGGTAACTATTATTTTAAAATACCTCCTTTGTGTTTTGTCTTAAAGGTTTGTAGGTATTTTGTATAATGGAAAATGACGAATTTGATATTTATTTTTTGCTTTAGAAGTACACGCTTTTTGGAGTTCTAACATCAGCGTTCAGCGATAAACTATGTCGTCATTCATTTTCTTACATTTAATATGTAAGTCTTGTTGGTTAAATATGATCTGTATTCATTTGTTTTTATAGTCATATTTTGGCACAAGTATACATTAAACTTTTTTAAATAACAAAGATGAAAATTCAACTTTAAGATTCGGGTTCAGTGAAAAAGAGGGTTTTGTAACTCTTCACGTTGAATTTTTGTGACCATAATAGACTAATTAAAAAAGCCACGTTAAAGCTAAAGAAATATCGGCTAAAAACAAAAGTTAATGTTATTAACACTAAGTGATTTTAAATTTAACTAATGAAGCAATCGTTGCTCGTATCTCACTAGCTATGCGACAACTAGTCTGGAACCAACCGACGTGGTAGATGAGTCATTTACGAACCAGGTCAACTAGTTTGTATAAAAGTAAAATAACGATGACTCAGCTTTCCAAATTTTATAGATTTAGATTTGCTTTGTGACACATCTTTTACAAGTGTTCGTGTATTGGTTGTCTTGTAATTAGAAAAGGAATGACCTTCGGCTGTTTTCTTTAGTTTGAGTCATTTACTTAGCCTACGATAATGATGCATGATTTCTCACATTCATTTCATTAATTTATTTTTAATGAAATAATTTGTAAGGCTTAAAATTTGTAAAATTAATGCGAATTGTCACTAAATACTAATAATAATAATTTTGTATAAGTAGCAACATATAAAGCGGTATCATGAAGCCACTTTCTATAAGCATAGGAATTATGATTTTCTGCATGAATGGTCTAAAAAATTATATTTGTATAGGTTTAGGACATTAAAACTAAAGAGTTGTTATTAATTATTTAACTACCGAACATTTTATTAAGCGTTCGACCAACACTTTTTTAATCATTTAACCATGTTTCTTTAATCCATCCATAAAACAGAATTTAACTGCGAATCGACCGACGCTCTTAATTCCGCGAATTACCCCCCGGAGGCACATGAAAACTGTTGAATTAATAATATAAATGGATTATTTCGCTCGCCTGAAGGTACAGTCGGCTGCGAAAATATGTAGTTGGTTGATAGGTAGTTTAAACTCATTAAGAGGAGGTTCGTCACGTTTACTTGTTTTGCTCGGTGTAAGTAAGGTTAGTGGTGGTTTTAAGGATTTTTTAACCTAAAAATCAACGGACAATGTAAAATAAACCTCACAAATAAAGTTTTTTTTTATTATTTTTAAAGAGCAGAGAAGGATTCTTAGAATTAATATATAAAATATTAAAGTAAAATTAAATAATAATTAAAAAATTAATTAATAAAACTTTGAAAAGTTTAAAATGAACACAAAATCTTCATCTTAGCACTTTCTGATTTTATATGGAAACTATTATAACATAATTATGATTATTCCAAAAAAAATCTTTTCAACGCTGCGTTATTTTCGCCTGCGAGTGTACCTCTAAATTTTATTAGTATAATTGCAGCAGAAGCGGCGCGAAGCATGCTGCAAATGAAATATTAAGCGGCAAATTAACGCAGACGTCAGATGCTTCAGCTCTTATGCCTGCACTTGAGAGCCGAGATAAGGGTTTAAACCAAATAATTATATTATTTTAACTTCTACTGTAACACTCATAGCGGCTGCCTGATCGAGTTAACTTCGCACATGGTCGTCAGGTTGATTACTAACTGAAGTAACAACTATACCTTCGGAAGGCATCTATAGGTACTATAATAATAATTATAAAGCTGAAGAGTTTGTTTGTTTGAGTGTGACCGATTTGAAAAAATATTTTAGTGTAGGATAGTCCATTTATCGAGGA
Organism: Lerema accius; assembly: GCA_001278395.1. NCBI lineage: Eukaryota > Metazoa > Arthropoda > Insecta > Lepidoptera > Hesperiidae > Lerema > Lerema accius. Next base: position 590,925 of record LGAG01000065.1, read on the forward strand.
AGGCTATAGGCTATACAATATCACGTTCCGGTGAATAGGAGAGGAGCAGCAATAAAAATTTTGAAATAGGGAAAATTACATTAGTAATTATTTTCAGCAACGATATTTAATACTAATTACCTCTTTACTAAACAACAAAAAAACGGTTCCACGATTTCATGCATCTTTATCATCACGATAGTAATGTGCCGTTTCGTTCTCACTTTAAGGAATCAATATTCCAAATGTGTTTTCTCTTAACACCAAGTGCACTTATGACATATTATCTGTAGAAAGAAAGAAAGAAACGTTTATTGTAGCATACAATTTATCGTTAGGTTAAACAAATACAACTGTGATTAACAGACAGATACTAAAACCTAATCCGAATAAGAATCCATAAAATATCCCATATCTCCTACAACGTCACGTCATCTGTATACTTCCACACACTGTGACGTGAAACAATATGTTACATCACAAGCCATAACTAATTTACATCTGAAGCTAAACATTTGTCTACCCACCAAGTTATTTTTCTACCGACAACATGGTATATCTACCCGCATAAGGTTTAAAATTTATTTCAAAGTCCGATTTAAAAATTGTCATCGTGATCTATGAGTGTTACGCGTATTCAGTTACTGGGACATGTCACATTATTCGCGAGAAGCGATAATTTTTATCGCTTCACTTTGATCACTTACATTTTTAGAACTTAATTTTCTCCGGCCCTAGAAACCTTTTGCAATGAATAAATACTCATAACATTTGCTTACAACATCGTGCGTTGAAAGCACTGAAAAAAGTAAATGTACTAGAAATTAATTCTGCTCGAGTTAGGTTTTTCAGCTTAGCAAAACAATAGATAATTGTGGCATAACACAAATTATATTACTAAACAAAAAAGTAATATTTAATAACACATTAATTGGTAAAGAATATTCAATGGGCATGAATTACTTGCATATTTTTTTCTAATATACGATGAATACAATAAAGACTAAACAAATTACTATCTTAAAGCACTTGCTCGTTTATCGCTCGCAGTACGACAACTAACTTGTGAGAGGCGAAAATCTAGTATGGGTACATTTGCCGTAATTAATATCGGCTGTGAAGTGACATAATGGGGTTTTGTATTCTATTTTAATTGGATCGCGCTGTCGTACAGATTCTTTGCACGTGAGTAATTATTATATTTGGAAATTTACTCTTTAGAACGGTTCATGTATTTTGAGCGATGATTATACGATGTGTGTATTACCATCACGTAAAGATTGTGACTGAAATGACAGATTCTACTACATGCCTCTCTTTCGGACTTTAATTTTGTTTGTGTTTAAGAGAGACGTCACTATAAATGAGTTACGTCTTGCACTCCCAATCTTTAAAATGAAGTAATTCGGCTGTGTTTAACTAAATTAGTAGTCGGATTTTTCATTAAAAAATATTTCGTTATTTAATCAAAAGTAGATGGTCACTGGACACTCATAGATCTTGGTTAATTGGCGCCATTGCGACTCGACTACAAATTAAAATTCATATTTAATTATCTACAAAACTGTACAGCTTGTACAAATTTTGTACAATGCGTTGTAAACAATTAAACATAAACACACACAAATCTTCATTAGGCGATGTTACTACAACTATAAATTACTTTGTTATCCATAACTGTAATTAAAGCAACTAAAATTGAATTGAAACTGTGAAAGAGCCAAATGTCACTAGTTTTAATTGTGAGTACAGATACAGCGATGAAAAACACTGCCATTTTACAAAAACGACACTAAACTTTTCGTGTATCCGAACGTGACTAAAAAGTATTAAACATTACGCACTAGACGAGGGGAACGCAGCAGTTATAAACTGCGCCAGAATTAATATTTTTCGAGAGTAGGTATTTATGTTATGGCACATCCATAATTACCGCTACTTTTTAATATAAGCACTAGAAGAGCGGACAAGACGTTGTTCAACCACATATTTTCCACGTCAGGTACTTCAAACCTTCAATTTTCATGTAACTTATAGTTGGCTGGTCCTATGAAGTCCAACTGTGACTCGCAACCATTTTAAGTACCTCTAAAATACCTCACAAAAAATTGTTGTTATAACGGTAATAGAAATACATAATTTATGTAAATAACAGCTTTCTACCTGTCACGGTTTATGAGATACAGCCTGCTGACAGAAGGACAGCGGAGGCTTAGTAAAAGGGTAATCTTTTAGGTACAGAAGCCTAAAAAACCACTTTAACCCGGTTTCAACGATCTTGATAGAAAAAGTAAACAATCTTAGTGTCTTTTTATTCTAATTATTGGTTAAAAATAAGACAGACACAAATAAAAAAAATTAAGAATAAATAATAATTTAATATTAAAGGTCAGTTTAGTTCTAAATATTTTTTTAATTAATAAACTGGATAAGAGTAGTGCCAAGATTTCTTTTTCTATCACGATCATTGAAACGAAGTTATTGTCAGTGGCGTGTGCGGTGCCCAGTGCGTGTCTCTGTCCAGTGGCGCGGCCGCTCATCAGTCACGACGTCGCGCGACATTACCCGCGCTCGCTGCCAGCCTCAGATTAGCGGGATTAAAAAAATATTACAGCTGTATACATTGTATGTAACATATTTACATTAGTATGCACTGTATGTTGGAAATTACAATGATACGATGACGCTGGCTTATATTGCAGATCTTACGGAAGAATGTAGGTATGTCAGATATATTTTTTTTGTAGGTAATGTCACGAGCTGTAAACCTGAAGCAGCAGTAATTGCAAAAACAACAAAAAATACGCCGGCGGAGTCGCGGGCGATTGCTAGTATCTTTATAGTTTGTATCCGGGCGATTTGTATGTAATATAGATACATTTAGGTACGGACGTATAAAAATAGTCATATTTTTCACAACAGTATATCAATTTCACAAATATTTTTCAGTAGTGAGCCAATGCGTTTCACAATTGAGATAGATGCTGACTTTCATTCAGAACAGGACACATAAATCTTTCAAACAGAAATTCGATAAATAACTGACATTTTGTATTTTGCATTGCATTCCATTTTTTATTCGCATCACTGTTTCTCAGTTAAAATAAACAAGGACAATGATATGACGGCTCTCATTCGTTTTAATTTAAATTTGGCGCCGTTTTGTGACAAGTGTCACAGATGATTAATGGCGTTCGCGTCACGTTCTTTGACTGACCGCAAATTTGTAAAATCGACCTTTAATAATGAAGTAATAAATAGCGAATTGATTTGTTTCTATCTTTAATTGACTAAGTAATATTAAAACTTTCACAACGTACTGATTCGTATTCTAATTCATTTTCTTAGTTCATTCATTTATTTAATTATTTAAATATTCCAAATGAAAGGGGGACACGAAGCTTTATTAAAGTGATTCTGAAGTATGAAGAAGGAAGTATATAAGAACAAAATCAGATTAGTTTTCTTCCATTTGTTTCTAACCAATTTAAAATGTATAAGTTTTCTGTAGCCGATGCTACGGCAATTCCTAATATAGATAATACCTGAAATGATCTTTATAAGAATCAAACACATGAGGGAAGGTTTTATAAATGCACCTATCACAAACGATTATAAATCCCAGCCAAAAGGTTCTCGATTTTGAAGTGAACCGCGATAAATCAATCGATTTGGCATACCTCAGGGCGATTTAAATCATCAACTCGTCATATCCGGTATCGCGGGCAACGCGCCAACATGGCGGCCGGAAATTGTCATTGCGACGTAATAAGTGGAAGGGAAAATGTTTTTCGTTCATTTTCCTTCATCCTCATTTTCTTTTTCGCGTTATTTTCTGTTATTAGTATTAGCGAGTAGAAAAGCGTTTGTTGCAGGATGTTCTTATAATAAGTGATCAGTTCATCAGATCCATTTATTTTTACCACAAAACAGATCCTTACAAATAAACAATAGTAGTAAGCATTCAAGTGAAACTTTTGTTGTCGTAATATTTTTCAGTACAAAATATATCACGGTCGAAAAATATCGCAAATCAAAGAATTCCGATAATTCCTTTGTATTTTCTTAATGCCCCTTACGTTTCGAGTATTTCAAGTTGGTTTTTACCGAGAAATGGCGATAACTTCACTGATTTCACTCGAAACCGTTTAGATTAAGGTAAAGTTTATTTCTTTGTTATTGGAAATTATCGAGGTTAATTGGCGACTCTAATATTTTCTGTTTTAACTGCGTTTTGTTTTGAATCTCGTGAACATTTCACAGTTATTATAGTTATCGTTCGTTCTGTGAACTCCAACATTTCTTGTTTGAGATAACGAACTATGTTACACAGAACAGATTTCAATATAATGATAAAAATATTGGCTGCTTTTGTTAACGTATTTAGGGTTCCACTGACAAACTGTACTTTCAATATCCGTTCGTCCGTCTCTCTGTCTGTCTGCTTTTATAAGTAGTAGTATTTTGATGTGTCCACAAGAGTATAATTACCGACAGAGTACAATCAACGACTAATAGTTGATTATCCCTTACAACTACTTCGTTATTTATCACTTCGATAGTGATAATACTTTTACTCACTTTCAAGCATTATTTCTTCATAGTAAGGCAATTAAACCTTGCTTACGTAAAACTTGAGCAGTCCATAGGTAAATAAAGACATCATTAAAAACCAATAAGGTAAAAGTCTCACGAGCTACTGAAGTGTGGAGCGAGAAAAGTGGAGGGTTTAATACCGTTAGGTATCTTAACAGTTCCGTCTCGGTGTAAGTTCAAGTCCTAACGAGCGACGTAAACTTTAAAGAACTAACAAACAGCGACCGTCCAAACGATCATTTGGATTCAATTCATTAATTCACCGAACACCTAAAGAGTTCTTCAGACGGCAATAAAAATGCTAAGTTCGGAAGTTTCATAAACGACCGAACAACTGTCGGTGGAGCGTCTTAGACGCTGTTCTGTTCGCGAGAGGATAACGAATAACGAGATTAATATTAAAGGCTTGAATAAATAACGCTATTTACTTATTTTCAGCACAATTCCCTGTATAATAGGTACAACACACACCCAAACCAAGAACAGTTATTAACTTCTCTAGTAATCGAATCCAGGACTCTCAGGTGACGCAAAATACATCAAAGATACTACCTTAATGAAATTAACTTAATAATTTTACTTAAAACTCTATGTGCTTTTTCATACCTGATCAATGTAGCTTGATCTAAGAATTAAAATCGTGTACGAGCAACAACTCTTGAATAAAGTTTGTCATTTCGGTTGTCTAAGGAGCAAGTTTATTCACTGATCCTGGTTTGAGTCAGAAATCGTCAGAGATCAGAATGTATAAACAAAACTTATTTGATGGTGCCGTATTTAGTAGAAGTATTATTGAACGCGATGAAGAGCAAATTCACAAGGTCAAATTCGCGTCTTCGAAATAATTCCGTTGATAAATCCGGGAATAAATCGTGATGAATTTAATACTTTTTAATCATGATTAATTTTTTTCGTGTGTATGATTTTATTATCTGAATAACATTTCAGATTGTTTCTGTAACTTAAACCAAATTGTAATATAAATTGGTGTCTGTGTAAAGGGGCGTCCACACTAGCGGCGCGCGTGAAATTTGAACTGCAATGAAGACAATATAATATAAGGCAGTCCGAGCGGAATAGTTAAGAAACTCGATTTCGCCGCTGCCCCGACGAGACCCGCTCCGACCGTTTACTCCTTATTACACTTACGGCTGTTAAAAATAATACACCTTCGTTATTTTTCGTCATTATCCTTACTAGAGGACCTCGGTACGTCAAATCGGACCATAAGTCATTATATCAAACTATAGACTTGTTCGATGTCCCTTGATGACAGATGGAAACGTCAACGTCAATTTTCTGTCAACTCAACCTTCTGTCAACTCAACTTTCCGTTAGACGTGTGTATAAATGTATGCGTTTTGCTTTATTTTGTAACGTAAATAATAGTACATCCAGAAGTACATCGTATAGTCCCACATTGTGACGCTAAACTCAGTTTTTTATGCCATGACTTTTTGAACCCTGATTTTATTTAAGTGGTTAAGAGAAAATGAAGAATTTGTGAGTTACGTCTTGTAGTACCTAAATAGCGTAGTGCGGACAAACGCTTTTTATATATTTAAAATAATAAATTCAGTCATAGATGTAAATGGCAGTTAAGTTGTCCTACAGTGTATTAGTGGAGATGGTGTAGTAATGTGTAGTTGGCTAACTGCAGTGCGTGGCGACTATCACCGCACTAACTTCAGGGAGCACCGAGTTATACTGGGAATACCGTTAGGTAACTACAGACTCCTATTAACTATTTCGATAACATTTTACTTCTTTGTTAATTTAGTTGATACATTTTTCGTACTAACTGCAAATGGAAACTAATTAAATGTATTCGTATTATGTACTTTTAGATGATTTACAAAGTTGGCGAACTTAAAGTATAATACACATAAGTACGAGTACCATATTTTATAAACAAAATTTGGTTCTGTGCACTTCTTCGTCATGTAACATAACCATATCAAACATTCGTACATTCGTACATTATTCCAAAAACTGTACCTACTGAAATCCGAACCCTACCCGCATTAATATATAATAATAAACACACAACCCATACCGTTGTTTAATTCAAATTATAATACAAACACGATTTAGTCCGGGAAAAGCGCTCAGTACGAGACATGTCGTCAGTAATGATTATCATTTGGTACGAGTAGGAGAGGCTCCGATAATGGGCAATTTCGGGTAATGGCCGACATACGAACGGGTACGGTTACACGACATGCTGGTCATTATTTCAAAGCTATTACCGATATTACGCTTAAGATTTTATGCCTACTAGATTCTTGAATGTAATCTTGATAACTTCCATTAAAAGTAATGCTTGTAATTGCAACCTCAAATATGAACTCGTCCGCTAACTTAGTATTAAACTCAGAAACTAATTTACCTGATTACTTAAAAATCACGCTTTAAAAACTATGAAACGTAAACAAAGTCGCGTGCTGTAGCTGACTTGACTACTTATATTTTACTGCAGTGTGTTATTGAATCTCTTCTACTAGATGCACTATCGATCACTGCATCATTATACTTATATTGTTTAGTCCATAACTTAAATCCTTGGAGATACACGATATCGTTGTACTTGTAAAAAATCACAAGTATATTCACTTCACAAGCTTAGAAGTAACTTAAAATATTATCATAACGCTGCGTTACAGGTATTTATATGCATTAACTATGTTTTATGTATTATGTTTACGAACGATAGTACGGCTAGAAATAAGTACTTTATGTTATACTAGACAACGCCCGCGGCTTCGCCCGCGGAAGTATACTTAAAAAATATATTGGATTTATCCCATGGGAACCTATAATCAGGATACAATCTATCATATGTCCTATTCCTGGATGCAAACTATCTGTGTGCCAAGTTTCAGCTTAATCTGTTAAACGGTTGGAGCGTGAAGAACTTACAAACATACAAATATCCAAACATCCTAACATCTTTACAAACTTTCACATTTATAATATTAGTAGGATTAAGTTCTCGTTTAAGAGACTGTAGTCTTTATGAGAATAAATTATTTAAACATACATAACGGTAACCGATCAACATTGCGCGTCTATACATTTTCCGACTATAAATTTAAAGGTACCAGCACATCACCTGTTTGTACGCTACACCTCAACAATCAAACGTCGCTAGATCACTATAATCACCATGACATAATAATCCCATGTTTAATAGAGCGTGTTAGGAGACCATTACAGCATAATGGATGATTATTTTTAGTGCCCCATGCGCTGTGCGTCATGCTTTGTGTTATTAGATTACATAAATGAATAAGTTATGGGAGTGGCACTCCTTTCTATTCAAGGTCATTTGTTTAACCTAGCCTAGGTTATCTGGCAACGGGCCTAGACTAAATCGGTCGAACTTCCAGCAGGGACGCTTGAAATAGAGTTAAAAACGTGTGGAGACGATGCTTGCCATTTATTTTACTTAATTTCCACTTACAATAACAATTTCCAATGTACCTATTGATTAATAAGGATAAGACCATTTTATATGGAAAAACTAACTTCGGACTCAAACGACTCTCACAAAACACCCTCTTTGAATTGACAAAGTGCTTTTAAATACGAAATCAACGATAAAATAGCACCGCGTTAGATGAAAGGAATAGTCTACAAAATATACAACATGGCGCCTCACGGCGTATTGAATAAAAACAAAAATTACTTATATTGAAATGACAAATAGATAAACAAGAAATTTTGTTTGGAAACAGTTAAGATAAGTACTCGAAATGGCCACGAATTTAGTAATAAAGTGTTTTTGGAAATGCTTTCGGCTATATTGCTCCGCGCTCCGCAATATTTTATTCAATATGGCTTTAGCATTCTAATGATCTAGATGTTAGTACTATCTCGCAATAAATCAGCATTTTCAGCAATAAATTTTACAATTACTTTGCTTTTGGCAAACGTTCATGCCGACGGTACGTACGTAAATAACGCGATGTTATGTCTACGTGTTTATACACTTTATATTGTAGTTTTACGACATGATTCATCGACTTATATAACCTAGTCTTTTAATCAAATTATCTCTTCGCCTAATAAAATTCTTCTCCTAATGCATCGTTCTTCAAGGCCAAGTTTGTAGGTACTAAGCCAACTAGTAACTAAGCCAAT
>LGAG01000065.1:609006-624369 GCA_001278395.1 Lerema accius
AGCACCAGTAGTACTCAGGGAACCGAAATACCTCGTGTGCAAAGGCCCAGAATGCTTGTACTGTTAGAAGTTGAACGCGAGTGTAAACCCCTTTTTAAATCACGCCTAAGCCTGCGATTTAGCACTGTTCTTGTTGTAGAACTTTCGGCGGGTTCCGTAGGCAGGCTTACCGGCTGTTACGAAAAGGCTCTGGAAAGCAGCTTCTAACAATAATTTTGTTACGAGGATTACTCACCTGGATGAATTTTATTAGTATCGCCTTTTAAAATGCTTTGCAATATTGAACCATTTGAAAATTTATGTTTTTGTACTAAGAGAAACAATGGAACGCTGAAATAAAACCGTTCAAAAGTCACAATAGAAGAAAAACTTGTCTTTTTCGAAAAATGGACTTCTAAATATTCATTTCAATGTGTCAATTTACCCTTTCCAGTAGATGTTTAGTCGATTTCAATACAAGGTATATTTTATGCATTTTGAGACCTAAGAACCATTCAGTAACCTGTATTTCAGTCACTAATCAAATATAATGTTCAACGCTTCGCACCTATATCAAAGCGATACCTTAATAACCGTATACAGAATTGGACCGTATGTTGTCGTATAACAGGCTATAATTGAATGACCTATGCAGCGCTTACTGAACAAAAATATCCGTTACACAAGCCGGCATGAATGTGTCTTAACGAGACTCTGTAACAGAGATTCACATGAAAACTACTCTTTAAGTTACACGACACGATGTCAACACGACTATGAGCTGTTTTCCAGTTCAACAAAGTCCTCACAAAAGAAAAGATAGAATGCACGTGTCAGCTGATCCAAGCTGATCCAATAATAAAAAAAAATTACGAAATGCATATCACCTAATCCCTCACATATGGCTCACTTGAAATAGACTGACAACTCCTTCCTCCTCTTCGAATCTCAATCAAATGATATAATAGAAAGTAATATGCGTTGCTTAAGTTAGGACTCCTAATTCTGACACTTCCATCCTATTTTTACAATGTTAAGTCAAAGTTAAACTTACAAATTGGTTACAAATTAATCAACTTATTTGCTATCAAAATTAGGTGTCCTTATAAAATCGTAGCCACGAGGCACGACAAGTCGTAAGGTATAACGGTACTCGCGCTATCGGAACAGCCGTGCGCACAATTACAGGACTCGCGGCAATAATGCAGTACTAACGAACAGCGACCGAGGCGCCCCCTGCCGGAATAAACAGTTTCATGTTTTTGTATCCTTTAATCTACCGACGCACGTGACGCCAGGCTTTTTACGTCCCAAGGAGTCGCTTGAAATTGGTAACGAGGTTTTTTATTAATCCTGCTTACTAATATTATAAATTGAAAATTCATGATTCAATGAGCGATTCTGTTCTGAATGGAAAATCAACATTGAATATTCTTTATTATGTATTTTTATTTACCAAACAGTCGGTATAGATTAGGTTATGAAATACACGTTGAGAAAAATCACGAGCAAAAGTTAATATTATACAGAAAGCTTTTGCTTTGAAAAACAATGTTTGTGTTTAATTTTTTATTTATTTAACCTTTACAATTCGGATTTGTCACGAAGCGTAGCCTAGAATCTACCCAATCTTACATAATACACCAATTCAATAAAAAATATAAGTTAGCCAAAGAAATCAAACCTACTAAAATTCAATAAAACTACTACCTACAATCAAAAGTGATTAACCTAACTGCGTGTTGTCATAAAATTAAATCAAATCAAATTAAATTTCAACGAACAACCAAAAATCACGACTTTTTCCTGGACTCTCCATAAAACCTCGCAACTGCCATATATCTACGGGGGTTACTTACTCCATAACCCAAAAAGCCTTCAATGGGGGTAATTTACTTCGCCATGTAAATAAAGGTGGCGAAATTCGCTGCATATTCCCGCGTACGATGTATTGCGAAGCTCCTGTTTGTGTATTATTTCAGTGTTCGATTTACATTGCTGGCTTCAATTATATTTAGGTACTTTTAAGTTTCTTGTTTCTAACCAAGCTATAAAAAAATTTAAGTATAAATTTTATTAACGTGGTGTAAATTACTTGAGGTCAGAAATTATGTATAAATAAAAAAAATCGTATGCATTTAATTTATGAAATCCTTAAAGTTTGGCCAACAGCCTAGTAATTTATTCAGTAGATATTTCAAAATCCATAACTTCTGTTATTGATATTGAAAGTGCACTTCAGTAATCATTGTGATACTACCAACCAACCACAAACTTGATTCATAAAATTAATGCCGTGCAAAGGATTCCAATTGTTATAACTAAATCCTAATTAAACCTAATTAAAGTTTGTGTTTAAAATCCGTTTTTCATTTCATATTTCTCTGCTACGTTATTTCTGGATATTATAAACTTAAATAGTTGCCTCACCAGATGTAACAGCGAATTGGATTATAAATTACTAACGAAAGCATTAATACACATAATGTACAACAACAGACAAATCCACTGTTACACACAACGTACCTACATAAAATATTAATAGTGTAAAACATGAACACGGCGAGCAATGGACAAGAAACAACTCAATAACCACTTAAGGGGTGATTTAATTTCCTCCCGCAGTGCGAGGCGAGATTCGGCAATGGATAGCTGTGCATTCGATTTGGTAAACGTGAAAAATCCGGGCCGTTACTCGCTTCAGATTTATCTATCCGTGCCACACTTCACGTGTACATTTTATTGGACTTCTAGGAGTTGGTACTGATAACTATGTAGAGACGTAAAAATATGAGCCTTTAAATTTCTACAAAACCAATGTTCATTTTGTAAAATGTGTAAACACTAACATAAAACTAGAGGTAACAATTCGTTGAACATCATCGTAGATAACTTTAGAATTACACACCTTTACTTGAAGCCGATTCTACTAATTACATTATTGCAATTATTTTATGACTAGATTGTGATTCAACTTAATAACCTTCAAAAAAATTACAAAATTGCAAATAGGAAACTAACGGAAGGAACTATTCTGCCGAAACCAAATTCTTACTTAATTGAAGCATTTGTGAAATATCAGACTTGTAGGTGACAACTTTTCTATCAATCGATAGAATTAGCGAATTCAAAATTTGAAAAACATAATTTTCTTTCTATAAATTCTACAACAATTGTATTGACCGTTTAACCTGCAGTGAACTGTAAGCAAGGTATGTCAGACAAGACATGGAAATAAGCACGAGCGGTAATGGAGTTACAGTCTTACTATGCATCTGGTCGGAGTGCCGAGGATCGGGTTACGTCCGTCCGTCTGTCCGTCGTCGTAACCTGCATTCTATGCCGCTAGACTGCTCGACGCGACGGCGTAGGCTTTTACACACTAGCGCGTCTGGATCGTAGGCGTTTGACAGACGTGTGCGATAGGTTGAACTAAATATTGGGTTACCCGACTGCGTATGTACGGTTATTGTTTCTGTAATTTTTCGAGTATATATGCATATATAGGTATGTATGTTTTTTTTCTTAGGCTCCGGAGCTCAAACAGCTTAACGGATTTCTAAGTATAGGACATCATTGTAAGAGTGACATAAATTATAATTTTTTTGAAAATATACACGCCCATACCAGTCCGATTAAAACCAAAAAAACGATTATTATAATAATTTTGCGTATACGGTATGTATCGGTATATTATTTACTTTTAGAAAGATCGATTCAATTCAAAAGATCGGGTGTACGTAATTCTGATTCCGCCATGACGGGGATTCCCCATAAACATTACCCTGATGGCCTATTTAAATCTGTTTTGCAGGAGCAAGAGCGGGATTTATCTCCACACTCCAGCGCTTGATTCGAAATTATCGTCGTTAAGGAGTTACGATTTCCACACCAACGATTTTCAACTGCGATTTGAGATTTATAACCACAACTTTACAAACCGATCCGCAAAACTCTCCTTCTACGTAACTTCGTTCTTATTACAAGGGCATAAGTACGTTAGTCCACGAGCAAATGTTCAAACGACGGTAAGACGAATGGTTTCTTATGCCCCAATAGGTGAGGTTCTTAAGTATATTTTTTCAATGTTAGCTTGTTATAAGAATTTTTCCTTAAACATTATCCTATATTAGTGAGTTATACTGAGAAAACCTTCAAGCCGTTTAGACTGCATTACAAAAATTCAAAATTCAAATCAATTATTTCGTCTTAGATACTAATAGCTCAATTAACGAACGTCTAAAATAACATGAATAACTCAAAATGAAATTGAAAAATAACCAAAAAACGTTACAAATAAACTTTAATTATGTTGTACCTACATACGCTTCGAAAACGACTCTTTCTTCTTTCGGCTCATAAAAAAGGATAACGGGTGAAACCTCGTACATACCTACTCGTAAAGCTCCTACTAGATATTGGTTTGCCAAATAAACTAAGATTAACAGTTGAGTACATAATACGGTGTATTGACAAGTATTACAAGTACTCATTGGCTATCAGAGCTTCATACGCTGCAGTGAGAGCGGCAACCTCAAAGGGAAGCTTCGGGCTCTTTACTTAGCTACTATCTAGGTATCCGATGTTGCGTTTGAAGCTTTACCCTTAAACAAACCGAGCTAGTACTAACTATAGTTCAGTTATATTACACGCTATTACGTCGAGGTCGACATCCAAGAGTAGTAGATTAATACGTTTATAGTTAGTTAATAATAACTAACTAATTACTTATTATTTTATTAATTATTATTTTTTATTAACTAGTTAGTTAATAAAGTTTTAGTAGTTTTTGTTTTTAACTCCTCGCCTTGTCAGCAAACATAAGTAAAACTCGGAAAATTCCGTATCAAGGTAAATAATAAGCGCATATTAGGTATTTCAAGAAAAATATATATATGACAAATTGTGTGCAGCGTTTAATGTTTATATCTATACAAGGGTCTTTGCGCATTTAAAAATCTTCGCTCGCAAAGGTTCTTAGGGCAAGAAGAGTACAAAGTGAACTATAAAATTAGCAACGACGATCAGAAACAGATAACCTCTCCTCGTGCCACTAACTAATAAAAACATACGTAAAGTTAAACAAGCTACATGATTTACCACCTCAATAAAAACTTACCTGCAAGAAAAACTTACAGAACTTTCACCGTTGCTAGCGAACCAATCTTCATTACTGTTGCTACGTTGCAAATAAATCTCGGGGAAACGCAAGCAAGGGCAAGCGGGAACTTGAAAATACTTTTTTATTTTGTATGATTTTCCTTAGAAATAAGTGCCTTTGTAGCAGCATAAGCACGTCTGTGGCAATATAAGTATTTTGTGGCAAAATAAGCTCAAGAGTAGCGGTGGCTGCGCTATAAAATACATCACAAATCATAAAGCGGAATTCCTAAGTTACGGCTGTTCCTGGGATACGGTTGCGCGTCCGCTTTAGATAAACATCTCGTACGTTTGTCCGTTAGTTACATACTATTTGCGTTATTGATAATAATGTAAAATCAAAATTCTAAACCATAGATAGGTACACGTAAAAATAAACTATTGTCGCTTACAAAACGATCGATAAAATACATGCCTATACGTAATCATTTAATTAATTTTCTGCTCTTTAAAAAGGAAAAGATATCGTCATCAAAATCTATCTTATAATATTCGTACGAATCACACACAAAAACACAAAATACATAAAAAAATACACCTTAAAGCGTTTCCTACTAAATTGCAACTCATTGAACCTACATAAAACTGAGAATATTAAATTATGAACAAACCAGCATTTATCGTGTAGTGTAACAAAGCTTTCTGAGAGGCGAGGACTGGCTTTATGTTGCTCTTTACTGCATCCTTTTGTAGTGGATTTGATTCCCGACGCAAGCCCACACTATACCGACGCGGCGACGTTGGAAATGTTATCTCTATCGCAAAGCTAGTTTGCCTTACGACTAACGTTATGAAATGCTACAATTCAAATACGGAGTAAAGGACGCTTTTACTGTAATATTTTTAACGAAGTAAAATTCGTAATTTTAAATTTCAATCGAGAAGCGCCTTTATTCACTTGTAGTCATTAATATGAAAACAATAAATCAAAGTACTTCAATATTTGGATGAAAATTATGTCACTTAATGAAGACTTAATGATTATAATGAACACCGTCAAGCTGTTAAGATAGACAATACATAGATATATACATACGCTGGACAAATTCTTTTTCTGGCGCATTAACGTAAGTAATTTAAGTAGTATTTTGTTTTTCTGTTTATTTGACGGCGGTGTTCGAAGTTACTCTACTTTATTAAAAAACACTTCAATTTCGTTAGGTATTTCATTATATCAGAGAAAACTATTACAAATAGAGTTCATTGAACTCCCATTCCTTGTAAACGTAACGCCGTCGTTGGCTGAGCTGATGTGTTTTTGAGCGATAATTTCTTCCAGAGACGTGACCCGAATGCTCCTGACTATGGTGACCACGATTGGAGTAAACGATGGATATAAAAAACTACGTCATTGAATGTATTTAAAAATTGCTTCATTATATCACCTCTAATCTGATTCTATTACACCTCAACTCTATTTCCCTCCTCACCTCACCTCAATTTTATATTTCCATTGTTATCGATGTATAACGATGAAAGCTGTCCACACACGCTCACACATAAATACACAAACTGGGATTTTATTTCATAATTTTTTTAAGAAAATATTGTAGTTCTAAAATATAGCTTTAATAGTTATGGCAAAATTAAAAGAAGAATAGAGATTACAC
The DNA here is from genome assembly GCA_001278395.1 of Lerema accius. Lineage (NCBI taxonomy): Eukaryota > Metazoa > Arthropoda > Insecta > Lepidoptera > Hesperiidae > Lerema > Lerema accius. The sequence continues at coordinate 615,756 of LGAG01000065.1, forward strand.
AGGTATCTAATTTTAATTTTTAAGAGGATATTTCTAAAACAAAACTATTTCCAATAATTGTAGTACTGCAGTTGGACATTAAACATAAAAACTCCACATCCAAGTCCCGCCACACAGGAGCAACATATCCACCCTACTGGCGTCCCTGCGCTGTCAATGCGTGATGTAGGTAAATTGTGTTGGTATCGGCTCCGTATCGCTTCTGTATCGAATCTCGATCGGACGTGGGGTAAAACGGGTAATTGGTTAGGGATTTTTAACAATCATTGACACGGCCCGCTATTATATTTCCAGGAAAACTTGCCGAAATTACATTTTAGGGTCTTTAATAAATAACTACGCTCATAGCCTTACACTACGATATTTATGCCAGCAATATATTCAATTTAACATGTAACACATTAATAATAACTCCACTTTGAATTAAACAAACATTCCACTTAGTAAACTGACGAAATACTTGAGTATATCATCACTTAGATCAAACATTCTAATTCGCGATGTCAACAGAACTATTAATTCGTACACAAACTAACAAAGGGAAGGAACTATACGAGCTAATGTACATTCATACAGATGTCTACCTCATTAAGTTAAAGCTTAAAGCCTTAGACATGTTGGAATGCTCTTAAATATGCATGATTAGTCTATACCCCGTATACAGGGTGCTTCGAAGTGCTTTAATATTTGATACAACTTGAATTAGCTAGGGATTCGTGTGCGCGGAACTGATGGTGTCGGTGAGTTTACCGCTTCAAAATATTAGCTTTTTACGCAGAGTTACTTTTATATTCCCAAAGATGAAGCGATTTTTTATTTAGTTACGAGATGAAGAAAGTTTTAGGGTATGTTAGGTACTCCAAGTTTAGTCCCAACTTGGGCGCCAAAGTTAATCGTAAGCATTTCGTGGAAAGTAAGTAAGATCTCGTATTAAATATTTCATATATCTTCGAATATGTGCTTTTTTTACACAAATAGTTATTACTGTTAGGTTTTTTTAGTCCCTCGTTGGGCGCCACGCCAATATGTAACGGCAAAAACTAGCAGAGTTCCATTACAGCGTAACTGATAGCTATCATTTGTAGACGCTAATGACATAAAACACGTTGCTGAGGCGAATCGTATGTTCTCCATATGAGCTTTTTATGAAACATTTTTTTGGACATCTTATGGAGTGTAAGTACCTCATATCACTCTAGCCGGTTCATGGTTAATTTACTGTGACATCGCCATATTTTTTTTTGATCTTTTCTATCAGTCTTAAAAATGGATGCCTAATGTTCCGCAAAGATTGTTAGTCACTTTTAACAATATAACTAGTTCTCATAGAGTACACTGAAAATCGTCGGTTTGTCTATAAAAAGAATTCTTTCCGTAATATATGACCCTAAACGTAGGTTAGATATGTAGCTGTAAAATATTTGGTACCCTAACTTGCATTTAAAGCAAATTTCAAAGTTTTAACCAGTTTCAAACCACCCCTTATAAAGTCTGACACCGCGCACAGGACGGCAATGGGTGATCGAGTTTCAGTGAGGCACGTCGGCCGGTTAGTGTTTAATTTGCGTGGAGGCCATTGCCGCGGCCTTAGCACGCCACACTTCATGTTACATTCAGTTTTGTTGGTTATGCTCCTAATATGAGCTTGTTTGGTAATAACAAGTTCATAACTGAAAGCTATAAGCTTCAAATTAGACACATTTTACATGATGTTATTATTGCTATTGCTGTCTTTATTATAATCTTAGCATACGTGTTATTTTGTTGGACGGAATTACATAAAAATGTGATCTGTTTTTGGAGGGAACGAGTATGGTATAGGATCAGAGTTAGACCATATTGGAGGGCTGATGTCGAGATAGGTACTTCAAGAGGCTAAACTATTAGAATTACTGAAACGACGTAATAGCAAAAGTTCTCCAACATACTTTTTATCTTGAGGAAAGTATTACTTCGGTGGAATTGCAGATAAAACCGAATTGAAGTAAGGGCGGGCAACTAGTAAAAAAAAGTAGATTACTAACAGCTCACTTCATAGCACTTTTACTACTGCTATAATTATTCCCCTCTACCTCTGATTTGAACTACCCAATCCCAGAAGTAAAACATTTATAGTTTGGAACATGAATCTCTCTGCAGCCAACGTTATTCAGTTTCAATCACGAGGGCTTTTCAGACCAAAATCGATAATACATTTAACATCACCGTTCTGTAAATGTTTCGTCAGAAGCGCACTCGATTCGAGGGCCTTGAAACGTAATCCCCTTTGGCGAATCTACGCGAGCATTGATATCACGTGACAATTATTCAATTGGAGCCAACCCTTGCTCGACAGAGCTACTTACGAATTCGAAACTTGAAACAGTTGATTGAATAATTTTGAGATTAATATGAATAGTGTTCTAAACGTGTGTGCTTGTTAATCACAGAGGATGTTATTTTTTTTACAACCTCCTATAGCTCTGTAGGTTTGATGGATTTCAACATAAGAAGGGTCATTGTATTCTTCTTCATTGTGAGTGTCACAGGCTCATTTAAGTTTTTCTGCTAATCAATGAGTTGTTTATATTTCATTTTCTGTCATCACTACAATCGTTCTCATGTAATGTTTCTCTCTCGATGTTTATATCAGCGATGTATCGATACATCGGTAATTGCATGCGGATGTGACGTCTCCGGCAGCCGCCATGCTAATGGCTATTGCGTGTCACCGGAAGTTGGCCGGAACAGAGTCGCCATCTCCCGAAATTATCATTTAACGTTTTATTGTTGAGCGTTACGGTTGTCTGTGATGGGTTTGTTTTGCTGGGGCGGAACTGGATTGAACGATCTTGTGCTTTATTATTATTACGTCGTTAAGGGTCATTTTCCTCTGAATCGTAACTAGTTCGGATTAAGGCAGTACAAATCATATTTGTTATTAGTATTGTTATGTTAGTGTGCCTTTTATGAATAATAAAAACAATTATTTTTTAGTGATTATTGCCTTCTAAAATCCCACCTCGCTTCGCTTCGAGAAACTGACGTAACACAAAATGGATTACTTAATGAATTTTTTTTATTAATCAACATGACACTACGTGACATATTACTTGATATTATTCAATAAGTTCTCAAAAACAAACGCCCAAAAAATCCTAGAGGATCGTACAATTGGGATTTTATGTTTTTTCAGTCTTTGTCCTAGATGAGAACTACCTATTCGCTCAATTTTAACCAAATTGTTGCAGTAGCTTAGGCGTAAATAGGTAACATATAGACAGTCCGGTATTACTTAAATATTAGTACAGATTGGCGTAGTTACGAGTATTTATGACCGTACCTGTAGCTTAGTTAATCCCAAACAAATCAATTTTGAGGCGGTTTTTTATTTAAAACGTGACCGAAATCGTTACCCAAAATGTAATTTTGGCAACAAAATATGTATTTAATTTAACGTTATTTATTCTCTTACTTCAATTACACGGCACCGTAACGTGGCAGCGTCGCTCTTCGGCGGTTGGTTTCGTTTGATATTTATAGCGAGAAACCTTCAAACGATATTTGTTCGGTACCGAAGCCGGCAAACAGTGCTCATATGAGATGAAATTCCTCATAATTTCGATATTAAATGACGCACTGACGGATGCCAGTAACGCTGGAACTCATTATTTCTTATTCACGAGTAGGTACAACATGTAAGAGTGTATTACGTATGGTATTTGTGAAGGGAAACCAATGGGAAAGTTAAGCTTATTAAAAATAATTGCACAGAAATATAAACAAGTGTTTCACGGCGCCATAGCTTAGTTGATAGTGCCAACTGCGAAGCAATGTTCCCGGGTTCGATTCTCAGTTGGGGCAGTTTATTCAATCTAGAGACCATGAAGTAAAGACCGCTTGTGGGCGAAATTCGACCATAAACACAGTCAAACAAAAAAAGGTCACGTGCTTATATATAAAGCATAGTAATATGGGTAGTCAATAAGTTTGTAAATACATATTAAACATTAAATTAAGCTTTTTACACTTTTTCTTCGTATGAACTTTAACTATGTCAAATCCCAAACTTGTCTCTGCGTGCAGTATTCCTCAAAAGGGTTCCATGGTTTAACCACGTATCAATAAATAGATTACTTTCGTCTATGTCTATACCATACTTTGGTGCCTCTTTAAAATTAGGTTATTACACACAGTAGGTACCTACCTGCCACAGCTTTAGTTATCCTACTAGTCCTACTATCCTACTTCCTACAAATATCCTACTAATATCAAAAATGTAAATGTTAGTAAAGATGTTTGTATATTTGGTTGTTTGTAAGTCCTTCAAGCGCTCACCATTGCACGGATTAAGCTAAAACTTGCCACACAGATAGTTTGCATACAGGAATAAGACATATGATAGATTTTATCTCGATTATAGGTTCCCTTGGGATATATTTTTAACCTCTCTTCCGCAGGCGAAGCCGCGGGCGTCGTCTAGTTTACTATAAAATCAGTTTAAAAAGCAAGTATTTGATAACAGTGAGCTCCCATCTTTATGTAATTTAATAAAATGTACCGAGACGCCACACCGCGCCGCCGCACGCTGCCGCGAGCAAAACGCGTAATCTAATCGAGACGAAATGTGTTGCTCCCTGTTGAAATTGACACTTGTCTTATAGCACACGATGATCGATAAACCATATCAGTACAACTCAGAAGAAAACTAATTAATCTATCTATAATCTATACTACTAAATAAAATTAAAGTGTGTTTGTAATATTAAAATAGCTGCTTTTTACGAAATACATACTTATACCTACACGGTACACATACAAAATATATTTTTTATTTTATTGATATGATATGATAGGTATAGTAAGGAGTAACTTAGGCTACTTTTTTACCTTCGTTTCGGCATAGGTTTACCGAAACGAAGCGAGGGCGGGTCCACTAGTAAAATATGTATAAATAAAACTTTACTTTATTGGCTCTCAAGACTTTATACGTACAATAGTTTTAAAATAGTTGGAGCGAGCGCACGAAATGTATTTTGAGAATTCAACCCCTATAGGGATTATTGGGATGATGTTGGGATAAAATCCTATATCGTAATATAATAAAATATACTTAATAATATTCTATGTGGTGTCATTTTAATCCATATAACGATTACTGTGTACAGAAAACCCAAGCATCCAAATATATTCGCAACTTCCACACTAATAATTTTATTAGATTTTTATTGAATTCCTTAATCGCGTATCGCTGTCAGTAAGACTATGTTCGAAAATGGTGAATATTTTTGATGATAAACGAAATTTGTATTGCCGTCAGATTTCTTAAAGTTTCCGCAGAGCGATCAAAAATAAATCGTCTTTTCGCACGCTTTTTCCTAGAGGTGGCTTGCAGCCTACGAGGCACCTTTGGGGGAAAATGACGGAAGTGCGTTTCCTTGTTTGATGTTTGTTATTACAGCTAAAATACGATACGATGAGGAATATAACACAATATTGTATATTGAAGCTGTTCCGATAATATACTTTAAGCCATCTTTGAAGCCTACTTCGCAATATAATAATATACGCTTACATTTCCGTACTTAGAAAATTAAGCTATAGTTACGAGTACTAAGACATGTTTATAATTAGAACTTTTTATGCGATCAATGGATATTTTAATTCAATGCCTATTACTGTATTTCGAAGTATATAAAGATCACTTTACCCACCATTTTTCCACACACATGAGAACCAACCAACCTTCTTTGGGACATTAAGGCGAAATAGGATTGCTCAACAAACATTGTTTTTAAAACGACGACAGCTATAAATCCGTGTAAAATTTATATGTATGAGGAAAACGTTGCGAATTAGTTGGCAGGTGCGGCCTTCACCTGGTGCCCTGGGACCTCGTTGCTACAGTCCTGGCGATTCCAGGATTCTTTTAAGGCTGGCTATACACGGACTTCTTCAGAAGTCGGCGTCAGTATTATCAAAAACTTGCATACGGTCCGATCGCCACACATGACGGATTAAAGCTGCCAGTAAAAACTGCTTTAAGAAGTTCGCCTGTAGACAGCCTTAGAGTTTACACACGACGTTTTTTTTGGACTACAACTAGCGAGATCATAAAATAGACGTAGCGTTTATACATAAACAGTCTTATTATTAAAAGTTGCTTATTCTTCTTAACCTCCAAATTTACACAGGGAGCAGTTAATTCTAGAATCGTCACGGAATAGCTACGTGTTAATAACAGTATTAATAAATACGAAGTAGGTTCGAAGTAACAATGCAATCCTAACAATAAGGGTGACAGAGTAAAACAAATCATTATCGAGTTCCTGAACTAATTTCACATTCGTCGTCTTTTGATCTTTATAAAGTCTTACAAATATCATAAATTCAATACCACGCTAGCCCAACTTCTCAATAAAAGAGTCAACAACACACGCAACTTTACAGTAATTGTAATTATTCGCAGAACATCACAAAAACGCAAACTCGCTACAGTTCCCGGCTCCCGCGAGCTCTAAGAATTCTCCATCGCGATATGTCCCGAGTTTGGGAAATTGATAAAGTTTCCGCGATCTAAGGAATTATTGAAACTTTTCTCGAGCACAACAAAATTCAATAAGTGACTGTCACTGATTGGGAACAGGGACTTGCCGTATTGAAAGTTTGCACCTGTGGTACAAGTTACAACATTATTGCGATTTTATATTACCATGATTTTTTATTGCCATAAAAGATCGCCGGCGGACCGTAGGACTCCACATACTCTACTTTACATGACTTACAATCAATTTAAATGAACTTTCAATGGTCAAAGAGGGTTATAAATAAAGGCGAAGGCATCAGAATGTACAGAATGTGTTTACCTCATTATTGGCCTACAGAAAACTGGTCACTCTTGCTGAGGAAACTTAAAAGATACTTCACCACGCTACTCCTTAGTAGTTTAAAAGAATTTGCTAGGTGTTATAAAAATTAATTTCGGGGATGATAAAAAACAATTGATCCTCACAACGTAGTAGGACGAAATAAATTTGAAATATCCAGGTATAGAATTTCTTAACTTTGTCCGCGCTCACTCGCACCACGCCCTTCCCCGCTAACCGTTTACGATGTCGCTACGACAGAGCGGTGGCGTGTTTACACCGGTGTAGTTAGTACACTAGTTTTTTACTTTATTAAGCAGTTTATAGCCTTATTGTGCTTGTTATTGCGGAGTCGCCGATACTTCGCGACTCTCTTTAACTGCTAAACTTTTGTCGTAACGGAGATAGTAAAAAATATTTCCTTGCGCTTAATATGAAAGGTTTCATTAGAAGATTCATTTGTTTATTTTACTCTTTATTGTACACTATAATAAAGATTTATTAAGGAAAAGAGTAGAAGTAATATCTGCATGGCAATCTTCAGTTACAGTGACGAGTGATAAAAGTATAACGTTTGATAATGTTTAAACCCGGGATGAGCGCGGGATTAAGTGGCATACACTGGCGTGCATTTACCCTGCTTATCGTGAAGGATTTTATTGCAGTGTATTATGCGTGGGCACGACTGCGTTCAGTCTCGCTAAAACAAATAAATAAAACTTGTAGGCAACGAGCGGCCCTTGGGGCAGGGGTTCCAAGATTGTCCTTGCTGAGTAGGTATTATATGAAAATTTTCTGATGACATCAATGATTAGTAAATAAAATATAGACTTAATAGAATAACAAAAAACTTTATTGCTAAAATTCTAGGGGAAGGCGCATCTGATTAAAAATTATATAGTCTACTAGCAATTGCCCACGGCTCCACCTGCGAATTTTTCCCGTTTTCGTAATATTTTTATTGCTACTCTGCTATTCACCTTAGCGTGATGTAATAAAGCCTATAGCCCTCCTCGATAAATGGACTACCTTACACTAAAAGTGGACAACACAGATACACCAAAAAAAAAGAATGCTCTAACACCATACTACCTTATAGATCCTCTAGCAGGGCTTTTTTATTTTTAACCTTTGATCAGGTAAATATGGTCTTCAACCCTATGGCTTACCACTACTGACCTCTGGATAGAAACCTGCGTACTAGACATTTATGTACCTCATATAATTTGTCACGGTTCTGATGTTAATCTTAGGGAACGCCATCAACTCGACTTCTCCATGGAAATGCGGATTAATGAAAAGCGGATACGAGCGTGTTTTATCGTATTGAAGTACACGTTGTACGGTTATTTACGTCATTTCCGGTTTGTTCAATTGCTGCTCGACGAGCGGGTTCCTATAAAAATATAACGAATCTAAATATTTATATTTATGTACAGGGTGATTGGTAATTATATGCCTTCGAAGAGCTCCACTTTGGACCGCTTTTTAGAAATAAAACAGGCACTTACGAGTAAGAGATTTTACATAGTTAAAGTTTAAAAGTACCTGTAGGAAGGGAGATTCGTCACACACACACACTCACACACACGTCACATGGTACACCACACGGATCACATCTGACAGTCAGAGATATCGAACAAGTCTGTATGACCACGTACCAAAACTTGTCGGTCTGTTTAGTTACTAATAAGGGTTACCCTTCAGAAACATGCACAAGTAGGTAGTCAAAAGGAAGTGGTAAATACACGGGAACTATTCCCCCCCCC
>LGAG01000066.1:11425-28799 GCA_001278395.1 Lerema accius
AAAAGTTATTACAATTTAAAGTTTGTATGGGACTTCTTTAACTGATGTGACTGACAGCTGACGTGGTCAGCCATATTGAAAAAACAAAACAACAGTAGTATGTAGTTTGAGTAAGATATCAAACAAAAACATGATATAATAAAAAAAACCTTGTAAGATAAGGCCCTAACCCAGCAGTGGGATAGGTATGATCCCATGATTAAACATACCTTTTGACGATCCTTCATAGACCCTCGTCCAAGGACGGCCATCTTGCACATGGTATCTTCTTGTAGCCGCTTCAGTGAGTTGCCCTTAGGTCCTAGCAGCTTGCCCACGAAGTTGAACTGTTGACAAACACATTAACGGTTTATTCTTTGACTCACTTATGGCGTTTTATTTGCGCCCAATTTGGAGGTACTAAAATACGTCGACGCAAAGCGACGTGACACAGTGGTTCTACTGCTATTTGTTTAAATTAAAAACTTTTAAATTTATATCTTCATAAATTATGTCAACAAACATAGTAATTAACAACCACAGACGAAAAAATATGTGGACTGAGACTTCGGAATAAATGGGGGTAGTAGAAAAAAACAATGTAGTTATCAAATGATAACGTTTCCCGGTACATTGTTCGACAGGCCGCGCTCTGTGACATACTCGTACGTTAAATCGTAAAAAAAAATCATCCTATACATTTTTTGGTCTAAGTTAACAACATTCTTATTAGTTCACTGAACTCAAAATAAGCAATTGAAGGATTAGTAACAAGGCCACAAAATCAGTCCTGTATTTCACCGTCCCCTTGCGAACGAATTACTATTAATAGCTACATTTACATCTATCACTAACAGGACTTACTAACCAACTAACAGTCCCTCCTATAAATAGTCCTGCTCAAAGTTTGTTACGATGTCCATGGGCGACAATGAATAGTGGCACTTCAAGCTAATTCGCTATTCTCATTATATAAAACATTGAGCCATTAGATATTTTAAAAGTGTTTTTATATACCGGGAAACCTTTATCTAGTTTTCTAGGAAGTATAAAACCTAAAACAAAAAGAGGATAAATCCGGTCAAACGAACTATTCAAAGCGCGGTTAAATTCATAGAAAAGTTAAAAAAATATACGCGTCCCACAGATAACTTCCATTTTGAAGTCATTCAAAAATGGAATTTTCTATTTTGATAGCCTCCGACGGTGACGGTTGGTTTGCGATTCGTTGAATTTCTAGAACCTCTTAGTTTTAAATTCAAAATTGGAACTTTTGGGATCGAATAGTTTTTAATTACAATTGATTTATACTTCTCGAAAAACTGCTTTTGGGTTACAGTTTAAAAATGACGCCTTTGTATTCACTGTGTGTGTTAATTAATTAGGCCATTTAGGCTCTAGAGCATACGAAAGAAATGGACATACATACATACATACGTACATATCTACATACGCTCGATAAACATTACCATTGCGCAGTCGAAAAATAAAATAAATAAGAATTTATAAGGATTTCCATAAACAATTAGTCAGCAGAGCTTATAAGCCGATTATAAACGCCATTTAGATTTACAATGCCATGGCGTACATTTTTTACGCAATTATGTACTTAAGTTACTACAAAGCAAACGCTTTAGCTATTAAATCCGCAAGAGGGCGCACGCGGCACGTTTGCACTGTACTCATGTGAGGTGATCAACTGTGTTTGTACAAGACCGCACTTGGAAGGTGGATATACTTAGGATAGTGGATAAAATACTTTATACTATCTACAGTAGCCATAGTTTTTTTACAAGCATTTATTTCCTTTGACGTGTCACGGTGTTTGTAATAAAATCTTACCAGCATAATTTCACTTACTTCCCGGTGTCCGATGGAGCTAAAATTTTACACACTGGTCCAGTCCTGATGGCAATGCATGTTTATAATAAGCATGATGTGATACTGCTACCAGGATTGGCTCCAGACGATTGAACTCCTCAATGGATAACAGTAGGGACTTGAAATTTTGCAGTTTTTAACTTTTTCGTTATTTTTCTTATTAACAAGTAATAAAATCTTGTTTTAAAAAAAAAAACTTTTAATTTGTACTTATTTAAATTTTAATATAGATTAGTAGTTATGTTTTAATAAGTTGGCATTTTGAGACGTTGGCAGTTTACTAGCATGTTTGTTAAGTTGTCAGTTTTCGAATCAGGTAAAATTTTGAGATGTCATTATGTAATTTTAAGCACTCAAAAGCTGCCAATGAAATCTTGCAGCAATTTGAAAGTGTTCTATAGAAGAGATCTAATAATTTCGCTAGTGTTTTGTTGTAGAATACAAACATAGCTGTTCTCTAGTTCGATTTGTCACGGCAACTCTCATTCTAGCTTGTAAATGTCCGTCGGGAGCGGCGTCAACTTCACAGATTGATCGCAATGCTTCGTTGTTCGATAGAATTGCTAACGCCGACATTGAGAGATATTGCCATTATGTTCCGAGATAAAAGAAAGTTAAACTGTTTAGTATTACTCGGCGGTTAAGCTGTTTTGCTTTTAACAGTGGCTTATTACGTAGAAGTAGGTGAAACGGATGTGAAAATATGAAAGAAACTAAAATACATATTAGTATTTAATTGTAATATGTATTGTAAGTGTGGTCCAAACGATTACTATCGTTAGATAAGCTCTTGTTCTATCGAACTATCTTTGAGTTAATGACTATTTTTATTGATTTACGAGATATTTCGAAATTTAAAATTTTCTAAAAATATTTTTTAAAGCTTAACAGTTTTGTAAAGCCCAGGATATTTTTTAAATCTGCAAGGTAACCATACTGATTAGAGTATTAAAATCTTATTCTAATCAATTCTGCCATACGGGTTGTACAAATGAAATGGGAATATAGATTGAAGTTTTATCATGTCGAAGCTCATAAAAATGGAGGAATTTGCGCAGGAATAAAAATATTCGTAAATCAATCTAAGTAAACGGGCTAGCAACATGTCAATCAAGTTGTCTGAACCTTGTCTTGCGAGACCCTTCTACTCGTTTAGATTGATTGATATAATCTATTAATGGGTTTCACTTTCAGCACTTGTTTAAGGATAGCAGGCATATGTCTTTAAGATTTGATATTCTAAATGGTTTAGGGTAATTGTCACCATAAGGACATGTTCTTTTATCTGCGTCATCGTGTGGCTTTAATAGTAGTATCTTCTTATACTTCTAAATCTTATAATTTGAATCAATGTTAATTTTTACGCGCCTGTGCAGGAAAGGCGCGGTAATGTTTTTCAAACTTTTGTATGTACATTTACGAGTATGTCCTTTTCTTTAACATTATAAAACTTTTAAATGTTAATGTCGAATACTGTGGCCAGTCATGAAAATTTAACACACATGACGAACAAGTAGATACAGTAAACTTTGTTTAAAATATGTGTTAAAATACAATAATTTTTATTCAAAGTTTTGCTTAATTACACGTTCTATGAATAGATACAGCACAAAATTGTTAAATGGAAGGCCTCATTGTCATTTACGTCCTCCAGCATTGTTTAAATGTCAAGCCTCGATTATATGTAGATTTATTCTTTGAGATAACCAGTAATGGTCAAATTTCGACAACATTACGAGGCGTAAAGAAGGGTGGAAAGATGGAAGCTGGCCATGATGAAGATCAGACATAAATAAAAGAAAATCATTTATTTCTCCATTCATTCTAACCTTATTTCCTTTGTTCAATAAAATCTTACCTAGCTTAGTAAACAGACAACATTTCCGCATCCTTGTATCCACAAATTGGTTCCTACAAAACTTTCCTATTTCCCACAGAGTATTTTTGGTAAATTTCCAAACTAAACGTTGCTTTTGTCGTTTGCAAATGCTGTCAGCTGATCAGGAGACAGGTGACGACTATCCGATAGAGGAAAATAGGAAGCGTTTGAACAAATTCTGAACGGATTCTTGCAAACTTGCAGTGGGAATGCTTGAAATGTTCCTTTGTGTTCGTTTTGCTTCCACACGGACCATTTTATGTCCATTTTGGATCATTTATTTAGTTTGTCGGTAGAGACATGGCTTATAGATTGGGATAAAATGTCAGTCGCTGCTAACTGCTCTTTTTACCCGATTGCGCCAAAAATAAGGTACCTAATGTTTTTCCAGTGCATGTATGTATGTCCATTTCGTTGTCACACTACAGCCCAAGCGGCTTGACGGAGGATACAGGCTATAATTTTTATTTATTATGCCCCAAGTTGCGAAATTTTATTCTTTTATTTTATTAACCAACAATCCATGCATTTCTGTTAGTTAAAAATTCAAGTTAACAATGTTCATCATACATTGAAAATTATGATGATAAATAAATGCTTACGGATACTTTTTAGCATACATTTACGGCAATAGATCTCTCACTAAATTTCCGTTTAAATATTAACGCAAACAACTCAACACAAACGTAAGATACAATCCGATCCTCTCCGCCTGTCATTCAATGGGGAATTTGCAAGTGGACATTGTGAAATGGCTTTTGGAACTGAACCAAGAATACTTTACGGAAAACATCCATTGTTTTCCTTGGCGAGGCCATTTTAGATATTGGATCAGGTGAGAAAGAAAATTTTAGAAGTTCTCCGAAATCATTCGACTGTTTTAACTTACTTTTGATTTTAAATTAAATTTCTACGTCATCAAAAATTGTTATCTTATCCGAAGCCAAAATTTTGACAGATTTACGAAGGCTTAATTTCCTTAGATCAGAGAAGAATGAAAACGAACATGTACTTTGTTGTATCTTATCCTTTTTGAGATTACTAAAGATTAACAATAACTTTCCTCGAATCACTTTAGGGCTCTGTCCTCGATTCAGTTTATTCACTGTTGTTATTTCCATTTAAGAAACATGTAACAATGTTTATAGTAATGGCGCTACTCGTAAAATCATCAGATCGGATACGACCAAAAAATCGTATGTTCCTTATCTAATACAATTATTAAACAAAGCAAAGACTTCATGAATTTTAAACGTCAAATCCTTTATAAAGTGTAACTGATACTATTCACAAGTATCTCGTATCTTTCTGTTATGAGTATGACGTCAAATCGAGCAGGTACCCACATACATTAGTGTCGTACGGTCGCATCGTTCGCTGTCACTTGATAAGGCACTCATCAGCTCTAGACGGTAGGACGGCAAACACGGTTCGTTCGCGAAAATTGAGAGCCCATAAACAGACGGTTTAAGTGAGGAGATGTTACTTTTTATCTGATTTCGTAAGAAGAGTATGTGTATGTATGTATATCCATTTGTTTGTCACGCGCTAGAACCTAAATGGCTTAAAAGATTTCAACATATTTGGTGTCATTAGATTCACTCGATTGTGAGATAAGCTACAAAATTTTTGAACACCACCCCAATTTTCAGCATTCGAGATTTTTGAAAAAATTTGAGCAATCACGTTTTATGTCTTTCTCTTAATGATTATTGGTTATTTATAAATAAATAATTGGTTGTTTGTAAAGTCAGTTTACGGACTATACTTTAACGTGATAACGTCATACCTAAGAAAACATAAAAAAATAATTGCATTCTTTTTTGTGCTTATACTTACTCTGTTTTAATATTTATAGTGTTGCGGGTGGGATGGAAAACATTACTAAGACAAAAGTATGTCACTTGCACCACTCAAAGTATGTTCACAAGAGAGAGATTGTTGTCATAATTTTTGGTAGGCAAGGTACATAATGGAATCAGTATTTTATGCCGCCCCGATACTACTAATATTATGTAAAAAAGTAAAGATATTAGATACTAACATAAGTAACGGATCAAATTCGTCTGAAATAAGCTATTTATTACTGGGCAGGAGAATAGAAAAAAAAACTTTATAAAAATAATTCAGAAAATTACTAAGACACTATAATTATGTAGTCCTAGAAGTTTGATAGACACTTAAATAAAGTACATGTACACTTGAGTTAGTACTACTAAGTAAATTATGGGGGGAGGGGAAGGGGGGAAGTCCATTTTCCCCCCTTTTACCCTCCTTTAGCGACGCCCATGAATCAATAGAAAAGTAGCCTCTCATATTTTATTCGTAAAGGTACGGTGTTCGAATTTTCTCGATGGACCGAAAACAATGAAGGCTGTTAACGCAGGTAGTGTAAAAGGTCAAGGGTCATCCTATTTGGTTCAGAAATGAACGTTAAATTGGACATTAGGACAGCAACACGGCTTCCTAACAGAATGACGTATAGGACTGGGGTATAGCGAGCTTTGCTTTGATTTGTAGTGAAGAAAAACTATAGATGTATTCGATACGTTAAATATTTAATACCTAGTTGGATTAGAGATTTGGGTATCGTTGATAAATAAAATATCTTAAACATTTTGTTGTTTTTTTTAATAATAATAAAGAATATTTTAATTTTAAATTAAAAAAATATATAAAAGTTACTAATGATATACCTAAGTACTAAACAGTCGGTTTGTGTTGTTAAAAAAAAATTATAAATTTAAATAAAATACCACAGATACCAAACGATTTCCGGGTAATATAGTCGTATTTGGATTTAGTTTCTAAAGCTCCCATTGTACCACAAACCTTTCCTATACCCGACGAAATTCAGGTAATTTCTTACTAACACACGATAAATGGTTTGGGCACGTGATAGTGTATCCTGGTTGGATAAATTTTATCATTTTACACTATAAAGGATTCCTCGTAACTTTATATATATTGCAATAAAGATATGAAAATGTGCGGTTTCAGACCAGCGTATTTTTCTGCGCGTATACACCCTCAACATTGCACCTGTCGCAAAATAGTCGCGGTCTTGTCGCGTTTTAAGGAAAGTTTTAAAATATAACAAGTACTTACGATATATTTACTTAACAACGATGTTATAGTTTAAAAGTGTTTTAAGGAAAGTTGTTTTATACATAGTTGTAAAACTTTATTGTATTCAAATCCAATTTAAAGCGTTTTAATGTTTTGGAGAAACTAATATGCGTCAACAATTGCGTGTATATGGCTTTTACCGAAATTTTAGGTTCATTAATTAAACTAATAAAAACTGATAATTATTGATGAAAAAATCTAAAAACACGCTTTTGTGAGTAACGATAAAACTTGCATAATTTACCAATGAGGTCGTTTACTTTCTGTAAACGATGATATAAAATCACATGAAAACTTGAATTTCAGTTCAACCGTCTCAGTACCATTAATATTCATCAAACGGTATCTGAAGTTAGACCTTTGAATACTTTTAAATGTTAATTCAATTGCCCAGTGCATTAAAATATTTGAATAGTTTTGAATAACAAATTTTTATTCGTTTTTAATTCAGCTAGCGATCGAGGTTACGTAAGAGAATATTTGACTGAAATGTCTAACACAAAGATACATTATACATATAACCTACCTTTTGGGCATATATTAGGTACCTACCTGTATGTAATTCAAAATTTTTAGCAACAATACTCCTCGTTTGAACTCCTCCAAAACGGCTGGACCGATTATAATACATTTTTTTATGTATTATAGAGGAACCCAGCATAGTTTCAAGACACAGTTGGACCCAGCAGGTGGTGCTGAAGTCGAGATACTTAATAGAACCAACCAAACTATTAGAGTTAATGAAACTTCGCCGTAGCTAAAAGTTGTCCAATATGAGCATTTACTAAAGGTCAATGAAAATTTAAAGTTAGACTTTAAGAGACAAAATGCAAGACAACGTCGGCCCGGTCTTCTAGTAATGTAAAAAAAAACGTTGCTATACCCAAACCGGGTCATAGGTATGTGTTAGACTAGCATGCTGTGTAACATCATTGTGATGTACCATAATGTTGCAATGAAATAAATAAATAATGTACGAGTATATCATTATAATTACGGTAGATATGTTGCTTCATGCCTACAAATTTTGAATAACAGGTAATACAATATCAATAGGCATTCAAAATCCATCGGATAATACCGTATGTGCAGTAATGAGTATTGGTTTGTTAATTAATACATTTGCATGTCGACGGCCAAAATAACTCAATTTGAAATGCCATGTACCACATTTGGTGCATTCACCTCATAATTTAACTGTTAGAACATAACCTTTTTGAATAAATTAAAAACCTAACGTACGTGACACTGAAGTTTTAAATAGTTGGACCAATTTTAGTAAAAAAAATATTGTGTACTCAAGATGAACCCAGTATGGTTAAGGACCACAGGTGGACTTAATAGATGGCGTTGTTATCGATCAACACACAAAGTCACACACACACACACACACATATATCCAATCATGGATCTGAAAATAAAACTCATCATTGTACCTAATCCCAATGAAGGAGTATGAATATTTTAACATTAATTTCTAAAAAAAAAAAACAAAAAAAGCTTACCTTAGGATGGTCGCGAACAGGTACAACTACCCGAACGCACACTTTGACAGGCTTGTCTCGTGTAATGTCTAACATTCTTCTTTCACCGCGCCATTCACCTGAGGACAACGGAAATATACCTTTAATAACAAAAAGTACCTTTAATAGGGATAAGTAAGGCTTTAATACGTAACTTACGACCTTCTAAAACCGAAGTGTTCCGTGCCGTTGCATGCATCCTTATCGTTTCTATAAATAATATATGCCGTCTCATTCTTACTCGGAGAAGAGACTCGAATTCAAGTCTTTTCGTGGTTTCACGCCGCGCGCTTGACAATTTGTACTATTAAATATATAGAGAAGCATGATTCACGCTACACCGTGCCCGGACCGGGCCGTGCCCCGGCCGGAGCACGTTCAAACATTGTGGGTATACATTTTGTATGAAGTAATTCATGCTAGACCTTGTCTCGGCCGGGCCCGGCCGTGCCACGTCCGGGCACGGCCGGGGCACGGCGTTGAAATGTCGGTGGATATTGTTTCCCGGCTCCGGCACGGGCCACCAAACAAAACACATACACATACACATATACAGATATAAGAATACACCGAAACAGCCCGGTGTAACATGAATGACTGGCTCGGCCGGCGCACGGTGGACGTGTCCCGGCCGAGGCCCGGCCCGGTTGCCACACGGTGTAGCGTGAATCATCCGTAAAGAAAAGTTGCTATTCTCATTACCTATATAAAAATATTACATTGAATTCCACAGTAATACGTAACCTTTACAAGATTAGAATAGAAATAGTTATTAATTTATCCGTGCGTATCATATCATATCATTTATTAGACATAATATACGTGCATAAGCTGGGTTTATCAATTCAAAACTCGTTATTTGAGTTAATACACATTACAGTTTCGAAGATAACTAAAAAAAGTGTATTCAACCATCACTGGCAGGTAAAATAAATTAGACATAGTATTTTTAAGACCTAACTACAGTACCTGAGGTTACTTAAATAACCTGAACTATTTTCTAAACAGAAGACATTATAGCGATACCAATATAACGTTGTAACGGAGTCCAACACATGAGCTAAACGTTAATGAACAAACCGTTTAGCAGTAATCACAGTTAATGACCATCCGAGAACAATAACTGCTTCGAGATAGGGTCTGTATGGCTCTTCAGACATTAGAACAATAATGTTGATCTAATAATGCCTTGGGTTGAGATAGATATCGATATGATACGACTCGACTCATTTTAGTACGTTTTAGGGACATTTGTGATAATTTAGTAATTGGTTAGGATGAGATTTTGTCTGTCGTGTGTGATTATTACTTCATTTTTTGAATTGAAAATGGGGACTACAAGACGTAACCTATTTATTCTAGTCGCTAAAGGTGCAATTCCGCAAAACGCGGAAATATTAAAATAACAGGTGACAACGATAGAGGTTGACACGGTTAAATCGTTGCTTGCAGAATTAAAAATATATATATAAAAATAATAATAATCGAAATTACAAATAGAATCATATTGTTTACCTATGTAGCCTTTTAAAAATACAATATTTATGTGCATTTTTAAAATGTCCGCCGATTTTTTACCTAAAATCACATATAAACCAATACAACAGATTTTGATATAAAAATTAAATGTCCTTTATATTCTTCATACACGCCGAAAACAACGAATTTGGATTAAAAATAAAAACGTCATGACCACCAAAATAAATTGCAGCGTTTCCAAAATTAAAATTCAATCCATGTACGTGAAATCAAACCCAAATCGGGTTACCTGATTAAATAATTCATGAAAAAATTCTCGTACGTTTTCATATTACGAATTTTAGGTTTGATATGTGATCGGAGTTGGCATTATGAGAAATAATTCGCGCCAAAAGGGCGTAGAGTGGGCGGGAAATGACAGCTGTCATATTAGGATTAAATATGGCGGCGACGCCTGGTGCCATATGACATGATTTGATCTTTTGGATTGCGCTAATCTTGACGTATTTATGATCCTACTAATGGATAAATTACTGGACTAAATTAAGGTTTATTTTAGGGACATAATTACCTGCTAACTTTGAAAATATTGCTTGTTTTAAAAAACTAAGATATTATACAGCTATTCATTATGTTGACAAAAAAACGATACTATACCTGTCCAACGTGTTTAGAATTAACAAAGAAAATTAATGCAATATTTCCATATACTTACAGGTTGATTGGTAATGTATAAAAGTTTTAAGAACGTGAATATAAGCCATATATTTGCTATCAAAAGTGGAAATCTTAATAACTTTTTTTTTGTCAGTCGCCATTATTCGTCCACTATAAAACAAAAGATAAAGCATTTATGCAAAATGTAAGTGCTTTTAGAACAACCAAATTTCACAAAGGCGTCAAACATCTATCGTTTACAAAGGCTACGAATATTAATATTGATGCTTATTTACTTTGACATTCAATTCAAATGCTCTTGACGGTAAATATTTAGAATATAAATATTCAGCATCCGAAACTAGGATATTTAAATGCGATGAAATCTCTCCGAAAGTGCTTCAGCTTAGCTTAAGTTAAGAACTTTGTCACGAGCGTGTATTCGCCTGTTTCGTATGCTGATTTTTCCTAAATTTATTCTTAACGAACGCTTTTAGAGTAGGGTGTATGTTCTTTTGTTTTTTACAGGATAGTCTTTTATTATACTTATACAGGTTGCTTAATTTATACATTTGCGAATATACGCAGATGGGTCAAGTGATTAGATGAGTGGCGGTTCTCATTGTTTTTATTGAGTTTAAACAACTCCGTCATGACCAAATTTTATAACAGTAAGTATATCGTAAGCGTCAATGTTAGATTTAGTGGACATTATTAAGATGTCTTATTTACCTTTACAAGGCCCAAGGCCTATAATTTTATTAGTTCATTTTATTTTTTCATACTCCTTAATACTATTATGTATCGAGTGTATAGCAATTTAACAATAATGACTGTATTTGACATTGAATTTATATTATTTTTTGTAGTAGTTTAAGCTTTTTTACGTAATTTCTTTATTTATGTCCCAGTTGATTATTAACTTAAACATTTTTTCAATGTCAGAGAAATAAGGAGAGAAATCAATTAATAAGTAAAAAGCTATTTTTATCTTCAAAATAAATGTATCACGATAAACATATACATTCTCTAAATCGGTAATATAAGACAGAAACTGCAATAACTTTTATGTGTCATCGCTGTACGTGAAGTGAACACACCAGTCCTAAATTATACAGACATTATGGCCACCCTATCAGTCGCAGCGAGGTCAGGTGCCGTCTTCGGCCAGTTAGGCTAATGCACCAAAATTGCAACTAGAAACGTGGAATTTAATGGCAAAAGTTAATTTTTGTGGCGTACGTGAAAACTGCGAAAATTCTCCAGTTTATTCCTAATTGATATTAAAATTACGAGGCCCTAACTTTAAAATATAGGAGAGCAAATGGGGCAGTTATTAATATACAGATCCCTATCGTAACAAGTACATAAATCATAAATTATCACTTTTACAATGAATGACTTGTACGTGAGAAGATACAGAGCATTTAAATTAATTTTATACTTAGTACCTTAGTACCTCAGTATGTATCTTAACAGTGATTGGTTTACAACAACCCGTATGGCGCAATGGTTACCACGCCGAATCGCCATTCAAAGGGTCCTGGGTTCGATTCCCAGCTGGCCGAAATTTGAATGATGAAATTTAAATTGAGCACGAGGATTATGATGATGAAATGATGATGAATAATTATTGGACACTTGGGTTGTCCACTAACACTTTCGCTAACTGGAGCAGTGTGGTGGAGTATGCTCTAGGCCTCCTCAGTTATGAGGAGAGAGTGCTTAGTAATAGGCTGTTAATTGGTTGTGTCCATGTAAATTCAAAACCATATTTTAATATTTCGTTATCGGATTGAATAATATACGATTCGGTTAGCTATCGGAAATGGGTTTATAGTAAGCTGGTAAAACATATTTATTTTATTAATGGTTTTGAATAACGTAATACATTAATAAAAAAGCGTTTGAGGTCAAATCTCATTCGTGCCGACTATGGTTCTATATTTGTTACTAGTGGACCCGCCCTCGCTTCTTTACGGTAAACCTATGCCGAAACGAAGGTAAAAAAGTAGCCTAAGTTAAGTTAGTTAGTAGTTAAGTTCCTTATTATACATCAGCTATCCGCCAGTGAAAGTCCCGTCAAAATCGGTTCAGCCGTTTCAGAGATTAGCCGGATCAAACGGATAGACAAAAATTTAGAAAAATGTTATTTTGGAATTTGTACTAAAAAAAGTAAAGCGTACTGTAAAGCGGCTATTTTAATATTAGAAACAGACACTTCAATTTTATTTAGTTGTATAAATATATGTACGTATGTATAGAGATAGTTATAGATTTTGACAAGATTGCAATACTATAGAAGATTATTAATCGGAAAACAAAGAACCCGACTAAAAGTAGGGGGGAAAGGGGGGGAGGAAAGAGGAGAAGGCACGACGACCGACGGCACGTTCGAAACAAGGCAGAAATTTAAAATAAGAATTTAAATGCTCTCTTACTTTTTTTTGTTATTTATCAGCACAAAAATGGAAATGCCAATTTTCTGTTATTGTCTTCAGATAAATGACCGAAACATGAAACTGAATATTGAAATATGAATCGTTTAAGGATACTTTGCGTCGAACTCACGTAGGAAATCTTCTTCTCACGAATACAAAATATTTTTCCATTTCCTGTAAAAAATTTCAAAGGAATCGGTTGTTTAACGTATATTTTTTGTCTTCTATTTAGTTTCACCTGTCCCGTTGTTTGTAATTAAATCTTGCAAGCTAAATTTCACCCACTTCCCGTTGTCCGATTGAGCTAAAATTTTGCACACTGGTCCAGTCCTGATGACAATGCATGTTTATAATAAGCATGATGTGATACTGCTACCAGGATTGGCTCCAGACGATTGAACTCCTCATCGGTTAACAGTAGGGACTTGAAACAGTAGGCACTTTTTAACTTTTTACTTCTTTTTCTTATTAACAAGTGATAAAAGCTTGTTTTAAAAAAATCTTTTTTATTTAACCTAGTAATAAACAAATGTTATAATTTCGAAAGTAACTGTATGTATGTCACTTATTAATTCCTAAACGGCTGAACCGATTTCGTTGAAATTTGGCAAACAGGTAGTTTTAATCTAGGGGAAGGACATAACTGTAGGAATCTACTATTGGTTTTGGGTGAATAAAATAAAATGCAGCCATTAACTTTACAAGAGTTTACTGGAATAAGAGAAAACGCGGGAATGACAAAAATACTTTTTACATAGAACAGAGCATCGAAACATAATACAGATAAATATTACAATACAACCACAGATTAACACAAAAGGGCTGCGTTCCAAGTTACCTAACAATAACATATAGTTTATCCTGATTGTAAGATCTCCTGAGATAATTTAGGCGTTTATATGTAAGAGCACCTGATGACTTATATTGGTGGTTACCAAGCGTACCGCAGGCTATTAGGTCCTGGGTACGATTTTCAGCGAGATAATTTTGAATGATGAATTTGAATTTGTTTTCTAAGTCTGCGTCTATCTCTCTATAGATATTTCTATATTTCCACATCACACAGAAAATCCTTAGAGGCTATAAGTACGTATCATTAAAAAAAATTACAATTAACAAGCAGTATTTCTGACATAGCTATCCCGAAGCGAATCGAAAATGAATAGCAAATAATCCACAAAAAATTGCATTATTTTAACATTCCAGTTAGCTAGAAAGTCGTTTACATAGCGCATCCCATCAACTTCCTTCGCCCCCAAGATTATTCTAGAAACACTCCCAGGTCCATCAGAATGCGTTACAGTGGAGCTAAGCTAATTGCTATGCCCTCTGCGGTAGTAATTAAGCCGGCAAACGGACGCAAATTGATTCTAGCTTAGAACTGTCTGGGGAATTTCCACTATTTAGACATAGTTGACCGGTGTGGGTATAAATGATTATTATTTACAGACTACTGTACTCAAATCTGTGCTGTACAAACTAATTTACTAACTAACTAACAACTGTATTCGATATATGTATGTATTATGTTTCTGCAACGCTAAAACCGCTATGCAACTAGGCAGCCGTTCTACTATTACGCTCAGACCAAAAAAATATATAGACTCCGCCATTGAAAAAAACTTCTCGGTACATCAGATCGTGTTCGTATAGTCTGTGTGATTCCCAAAATGGAGACGAATCAAATGATACCTCACACATTGAAATTCGACAAACCGTTGATCCTGTAAAGCTAGCCAGAAAAAGGACATAACATTCACTGACTAACGACATGTACATACATAATAATTATACACTGACGACCCCGTAGCCTAGTTCGTAGTGACCCTGCCTGCAAAGCGAGGAGTCCTGTGTTCGATTCCCGGTCAGCAGATATTTATGTGACAGATAAATGTTTGTTCTCGGGTCATGGGTGTTAGTGATGTGTTATTTGTGTTGTCCATGTTACCCGCGACACATGGAATCCTACTGCGGGGATATGAGTGTTAGTGTTTATTTATTTATACATACATACGCTCGAAAAACGTTACCTTCCTAGCAAAACGTCTGCCTAGTCTCCAAGTTATAAAAAGATAGAAAAAGGCAAAACCCCTTTTAATACTAGTAGCTTAGCAAGTTACTCGCTCAAGAAAACTGATCGATCCTTCGTATGAAGCCACTACATCATTTAGTATGAAGTTTGTTCAGAATACCCAGTTCTAGATGAGAGCAAACATTGAACGACTTGAATCACTAGCCATTCCATTCACTAGCCAAGTTAAATAACAATTACTGCAGGCTATATTTGTTGTTTAGGAGCAGTGATAGCCTAGTGGTTTGAACGTTGGTCTCTCGAACCGGAGTTCGTGGGTACCAACCGCCACGCACACGCACCTCTAATTTAAAAAGTTATGTGCGTATTATATACTAATTATCACTCGCTACGGTGAAGAAAAACATCGTGAGGAAACCTGCACACCTGAGAGTTGTCCATAAAGTTCTCAAAGATGTGTGGAGTCTGCCAATCCGCAATAGGCCAGCGTGGTGGACTATGGCCTATACCCCTCACACTGTAAGAGGAGACCCGAGCCCAGCAGTAGGACATTTATAGGTTGTTGATGATATTTGTTGTTGGTTTGAATTATAATTTATCTGTTTAATTGCGGTTCGTGACAGTTTCATGTGCGTTAACGCGTTAATTGTCGAGTCAAGCTGATTTAGTAAGGAGTAACTTAGGCTACTTTTTATCTTCGTTTCGGCATAGGTTTTCCGAAACGAAGCGAGGGCGGGTTCACTAGTGAGAATTTTCAATACAACGAAACTTGCGTACGTCATCACGCAAAGTCAAGTCGGAGCTGAAGCTGATGTTGAGCTAAAGTAATGTGTATCAACCTTAACAAGACCACACAGAACCGGCTGATTGGCGGTGGATTAATTGGTACATTGTTAGCTATCCCTGTGTGAATCCCTTGTATACTAATTAAGTTGTGGCCCTTGCACACGACGATTTCCTAACGCAATTCCGAACTTAAATTTCGCTTACCTGATACCTCATCAAATTCAAATAATTTATTTCCTCTTAGCAATTAATAGCTAAATTAACGAACGTAAGAATTTTAGTTTTTAAATTTTACAGTTTCAAATAGTCTATTGTGTTAAACGAAAGCACGAATCCCTCAGAGATAACTCGGTTTATTCCTACCCAAAACTTTGACCAATGATATAATCGCGTGTAGGAAGGGTTGTTTGGGATTGTTTTGTATTGTATCTTGTATCTAACGAGTACACGAACCTTTCAACCGGCCGGAGATTTAAAACTAAATAACGTTAGGGTTCCAAGTATAGCAACAATAGTACAATGTAGTGGTTCTAAACCTCAGACCAAAAAATATATATATAGACTCCGTCTTCAGAACATAAAAGCGTAGTTGAAAAAAACAAGGTAAATAAAAATTCACGTATATGTATATATACAGGTAGATATACAACTAGTAAAAATTAAAAAAGAAAAACCTTGCTGCTCAAAAGGGGTTTTTTTTTAAATATAGCCTTATATCAGTCATTCCCATAATCGAAACAAATCTAGTTACCATACGTTAAAATCCATCAACCCTTTTACACTTTAGGGCGTACCAAATAAATCCACACACATACGTTTAGAAAACATTACCTTTCTGCCACAAGCGGGTAATAAAATAAAGCTTTTGCGCCGCAAAGTTACCCACAAACTAGTTTTTAACACTCCTCCACATTATAACGTTGGCTATTCAATTAATAACGCCGTTAAAGCAGTGAAAATCCTGCACCTGGCCAGCTAGAGAGCTTTTAGTTGGTCCCGAGTCCGGATATAACCGGTTCAAACTAGTTGTTACTTGTTCGATGCAGTTAGGAACTAGAATAGGGCGGACGGCAAGGATATAGCACTTTGCAAGGGCATTAGGAAAGTTGGATGTTCATTAAGCTGTAGAGAAACTAGGTGCGGTGGTTTGGTCGAAAATCGACCATAGCTTATTTTAATTTATTGGTGGGTTCGATATCCTTTTGGTCAATGATAATGACAACTTTCCGTCGTGGTGTCTAGTGTGGGTGACGTGTCAGTGTATGTGTCAGTGTTTGTTTAATTTTATATTTTAAATGGTTTTGTAAAATATATTTTAATTAAAAACCAGCTTGTGAACTTCTTCGCCATGTGAACTTTAACTATGCCATACCTCAAAGTAAGTACGTTTCTACATTATTCTCAGAGAATAAAATTCAAATAATATTAATAGTTAACAAGATACTGCAAAACATAGGTGTGAGTCAATTATAATTATTTTTCCAATAAAATATTCTGTTTCCCGTATTTTTCTGTGCTGGTAAAAAATTAATTGCAACACGGAATTCGATATTGGATATTCAAAGTTGTTAACTGTGTTCTAGCGACG
>LGAG01000066.1:34267-55210 GCA_001278395.1 Lerema accius
AATCCTTTGCAGCACGCATGAGGAACGACGAGGCAAACCGCGACGTCATAATAAAGTGTTAAAAATCGATGAACGCCAGCCGCACGCGCAAAAAAGCACGAGTCATTGTCACGTTCTGGTGCAAGCGAGACCACAGAACGAGCGATAGAGAGGCACGATCTTGTGACATAATTGGCCGATACGTCCAATGAACACCTGAATGAATTTCGTGCTCCTGATAACGCTCGCAGTTACATAATTAAGTCAATCAAATTGTCGCCGGCAAATGAGCGCTAATTTTTACTGGAGTGCGCGTGAAGAATAGAAAGAAATCATTTATTTCGTCTATAAGCTGTGCTATATGTAATTATTGTACAGTACAGAAAAGGAGAGTAACGTTTTTCGAATTTTAATCGGTTGTATACACTTCAGGATGTATGTTCTTTTGACATACTTCCCACCTTAAATGGCTTAATGGATTCCAACATACTAGTATGAGTTATCAGTGGATTCGTATCCATTGTGGAAATGACACAGTCTATATAAACATTTAGGTATACAACCCCTCCCCCATTTCTCGTCCTGAGTTTTTATATCCAACCACTCAACCCTTCGTAGGACATTTTTCGTAAGTCGATAAAAACCGCAGTAGAACTTAAGACGTCTCATTAAAGACGGGCGGCAGATACGGTGATGATCATAAATTGCGGACTCAAAAGTCATTTCTTAGGGCACCAACGGAGAGGAACTGAACGCTGTGATATGGTTGGTTGCTCTGAGTATTAAGTTAAAGGTGGTAGCGTGTTACATTTAAGGGCTTTATTTAATAAAAATGTATGTAGGTATCGTGAGCATTTATGTCAATTCCATCAGATACAATTCAATTATGTACGTCATATTGAATTTGATAGATGCACCACATTGTGGATGTTGGAAGTCACTATCTGATTAATTAAATATGATGTTATTTCTACAAACAATAATAATAATATTGTCATAATTTCGTTAACTAAGCATTATTACACCATTTATTAAAGATTGGGACTTTAACAAGTAACCTATTCTTACATCCTATTCTTAAATCTCTCACACACTAAAATAAAATCACAGTTGGAAAAATTCACACACCTAACGGTAGACCCTGTAATTTAAGTAACAATTTTTATGTGATGTAATAATAGGTACTAGTTTACATAATGTGTTCATATATGTAGTCAGGAAACATGAAATCAAAAATGTATTATAGAAGTAATTGATAAGAAATTACATTTGACTACTTTACAAGTTTACATAACAATTTTTATCTCTGACATTATTGAGAAATAAAAATGTTTTTAAAACGCTTCCGCTTATAGCTTGTTCCATAGAAAATCTCAGTGCCACAAACTGGAACAGTGCTCAGTATGATATTTATTTGTTTGGCTCCCACAGTTTGTTCTTCGAAGAGTTTCACACTATTTTGAGAGCAGGTATATAAATAATAGTCATGACAATGTTTGTAGAACTTTATTTATATTTGTACTAGTTAGTATAAAATCCAGTATATAATTTTGAGTATGTTATAATAAGTAAATAATATAGTTATATCTTAAATGACTTCTGTTGAAGTTAAGGTTAATAATTATTATTACGAAAACCTTTAGTTAAGCGTAACTGTCGTCAGGTAAAAAGCAGATAATTTTCTTTGATGATAAGTATCACGTGATACTAAATATTGTCGTATATTTGGATGCTGAAAGTTTACAAAACAAAAAAGTTCATAAAGCTAAATTTTGTTTGAATTATATATTACAAATTCATTTAATTTAGAAAATAAATCGAAACTCATAGTCTCACATTACCTACAAGTGATATTGTCCAAAATGTTCACCAGATGGCGCTAGGATTAGGTTTCTTTTTTTAATCATAGATGGCGCTGTAATGTATTTTATAATACTAATATTAATCCTAATCCAAACATTATGAGTATCGGTCAACCTTTAGCTTTAATTACTCGCTCTCTATCATAACTTGAACCACTTATTTCGCAACCGCAAACTTGAAGATAGTTCGAAACTCCGACACAACGGTTTATCTTTATTTATTGTTTTCCACAAGTTTATTTGGAGTGACTCTCTTGGGGCCGGTGGGTGCATGTGCACTATCTGTAGTACACATTACACATAAATCCATTGGTTTTAATAATTGTCCACTTTAAGGCACAGACTATAAAGAGTATTTTTACCCAATTGCGAAAGAAAGGTAATATTTATCGATTGTATGTATGTATGTATGTCTGTCTGTTTATTCTAGAGACCCCTCCCCCTCCTGAATACCCTAAATTACCCGTACCTTTCAGGAAACGGGATTTTTGTTTTGCTTATAATGTAGGTACCTAGTTATCCTAAAAATTTTAACGCAAGCGAGTAAAAGCTAAAAATGAAACAAATGTGTTGGTAAGCACAACGATCTATCTTGTAAGAGCCGTGTGGTTGGTACACCTGCGTGTTTGTTCATGACGTAATAAATATAATAATTCCGCGCCCTCAATAAATCTGATTAAGGATATTAAAGTTTAAATATCCTATATAATGTTTAGAAATTCTTTAGGTATTGTTCCGAAATTTTTAAAGAGTAAAGTATATTTTATACTAAACGACACCCGTAGCGTAAAGGGCAGTTAAAAAAATTTATTAAATTTATCCCAAGGGAACCTATAATCGGGATAAAATTTATCCTATGTCCTATTCCTGGATGCAAATTACCGGTGTGCCAAGATTCAGCCTAATCCGTTTAACGGTTAGAGCGTGAAGGACTTACAAACATTCAAACATCTTTACAAACTTTCACATTTATAATATTAGTAGGAAGTACGAGTGGAATACGACTTAATATGTTGCTTGTAGAGTAGATGATTAAGTTGTTGTCAAACTTTATGTGTTTGATAAGCAAGTGTGATCTTTAGGTGTTGTCTTTGTCGTGTTTGACAAACCTGTTTACAAGAAAAAAATTGATTGAAGATACATTTGCCATGTAGTTTGATGCCATGTACGGTCAACTTTAGATATCAAAATAACTATTAAAAAATATATAGCCACACTTTCAATAGAGACTAATCTATGACATGATGAATAAACATTGACTCTGTCAAGCCGTTAAGGATGTAGGGTGTTTCAAATAAATGGACAAACATACATACATACATACTCTTGAAAAACATAACCCTAAGCAGTCGGGTAACAAAAAAGTACCCAACCGAAGTAAAGCGAAAACATGCATTTAAAAACAAAAAAATATTCTCAATACAACGCAAATTGCCCACTCGAATTCGATTTCGCATTTCGAACACTTAAATCGATTTTTGCATTACGTCGCGGCCGCGGAATACTAAAACATGCATTAGGTACCTACTGTTGGGAATTTCAGGGAAAATCCGTTTCGGTGGGAATTTTTCAGCCATCAGGATAATATTTCAGAGATTTAGCGAAAAGTTTTGCGTCATACAAGTTTAAAACTATTTTGAATTGCTTGTCACGCATTAGTTATGATAAAGTTTAGTTTGATAGCTAGTTTTGTTTTTCAAGTGTATGTATGTATTTCTTTAATAGACCTGTCAAGTTTCATTAAGGGTGTGACATTGTCTTCCCTAACTCCTATTTTTTTTTGTAGACATGTTTTTTTCTATTATTTATTTACAGACCCATAAAAAAGACAGAGCGATCGTATAAGTACAATTTGCGACTAAATAAGTGACGTACAAAAATCTGTCACTCGCACGCCGTATAACTACCAAGCATTGTGAAGTCTCATTTTCTAGCGGCTCCATATTTACATTCGTCAATTTCGGCTGAATGGCTCCGTCTATTTTTTTTATGGGTCTGTGTATTTATGTTTCTTTATTGCCAGCTTAATCGATGATGATCTACACATTAGGTATACCTGCATTATTCTTTACGTGTTAAATGACAATATTTCTAAAAGGCTGATTAGTATAAATCATAAAACAACATAACCCCCTAACAAAACGAGTATCATTGAATACCAGAATGTGTATGTAATTTCATGGTGACATACCTTGGCTTATAAGTAACCAAACCAAGCAATTCTTGACCCTATTTCCATCCAATAAGGTTCACTTTTCACAGTGTAGGATTCAATAATTTACCTCTGTCAACAAGAGATATTACCAGGGGCTTATATTTCGTATCGGTAGATTTGTCCGTATTACAGGAGTGAATTCGTGTTATGATTTAGTTTTCAATTAAGATATGGGATTGGATTCGATTAATACGAGTAGATACATTTGCATGATGCGATTGGTTATGAGATTAATTAAGACGCGATTTTTTACAATAATTCAAGCAGTTATTACTCCATATCACAGACCAAAAAATACATTAGACGCAGTCGGAACAAAATACCGTGGTAGGGAAAAACAACGTTAATCACAAATGATAACGTTTCCCGGTACATTGCTCGACAGGCCGTGCTCTGTGACATACGTCAAATAGTAAAAAGAAAGAAAAAAAAACTTTTTTTTGTTATGAACACTGAGTCTATACATTTTTTGGTCTGAAGTTTTAGTTTAACTATTTAGTTACCGTTATTTATATGCTTCACGAAGCATTTTTCCCACATATCCTGAACAACCCAATTACTCATTGTATCCAACATACCTAACAGAATAATTCATCATTCGTTTGTTTATACTCTAGTTTAGTACGTGTGAATTATTAATAGGGCAATACGAGTATTATTAATAGTACAACCTTTGTACGCTATACTCGAAATAGGTTTAATACGAATGGGGTAATTAACTGGCTATAAATAAATAGTGTAGCGTGTTTGAAATTCGGCTGTCTAAAGTTAGATTAAACAGTGTAGACTCAACGTAATACTGAAGCTATTACGTATGTGTTCTGCTTTATAATAATTAGTAATGGATGCGTTGAACACCCAACTTCTGATAATGTAATTTATTTATTTAAGGCATACCAACTAAGTACATAAATCAAAGTTAATTTATACATTTGACGACCCCGTAGCCTAGTTGGTAGTAACCCTACCTGCGAAGGAAGGGGTCCCGGGTTCGATTCCCGGCCGGGGCAGATATTTATGTGACAGATTAAATGTTTGTTATCTGGTCATAGGTGTTAGTGATGTGTTATTTGTGTTGTCGTTGTTGTCGGAGTCGCGGGCGGTTGCTAGTTCATTTATAATTATTATACAAAAAGAAAGTACGTTATCTTAAATGCTATTGTGCACTTTTAAAAACTTTAACATTTAAAGAAATTTTATTCCACCTCATTCCTTGAAATCCATTTGGACTGTAGAGCATGCTAAAGAAATAGACATACATACATAGGTACGCTCTAAAACATTACTCTCCTAGCACAAGCGGATAAAAAGCCACAAAGTTCACCAGACACAGCTAATTTAATTCATTGAGTCGAAAATCACATGAAACATTTTAATGAGTTGAAATCATAAATCATTACATTAAATCACTTCTGGATTTTCGCTAAGCAGTCTGATAATTAATAGTTTAGTTGGAAATTAATTTAACTCCGGTCTAACTAGGTCGTGGTTTATGTTTCCCGGGAATTATAATAAGAATCCGGGGTTAGTCTTATTCCTTTTCCGGTTATTAAGAGGAAAAATTCAATGAGTTTCTGCATTATATTTCTTCTCTATAAGATTTTAATATCTGCGTTCTGTATTACTGATTAAAAATATATATATTATGTCTGTTTGCATTGTCTGAAACCGGTTAAAGGTATCAAAATTCTACTTAGATTATAGAAGTAATAAGTAATCTCACGGTGTGTGGTCTTCATCAAACTTCCAAAATGAAGTCGTTAATAAACATTACACATGGCAACAAACATGTCACAGTGTGAATAAATTAAAATATTGTGTTGCTTGTTCAATAATAAAATTAAATGGGTAGCATGTGTGGTGCATGTAGGTTGATTACAGACGATCAGTATCTAATTAGGTTTTCAATGAAGAAGGTTATTTTCTTGTCTACTATTATGATTTATGGTGGTTGAATAGGTAATTAAAAAAATATTGTGTCTGGGAACACTGTTTTTTAATTTATGGATCCAATTTTGCGAAGTAATTATTATTAATAGTTGAAGACAGAATAACAACGTTTTAGCGTCTTAAAATTTTTAGTTAAAAAATTAAATAGCTAAACACTTAATTGTTGATATATTAATTCTAAAAAAAGGAGTGATGGTTTGATCGTGTGCAGGTGACCTAAATCAATGAATGCACTTGGAATCAGTCCAAATCACCAGCACCTATTCTTGTCCACAATTCGTGGTGAATCTCGTCAGTTTTTCATTTCACCAGTTTATAAATTGCATTGCACGCAGCTGAATTTTTATGTTTTTGAAAATTTATAAGTGTCGTTTACTCTGCTGACATTACGGGTTTTTCAGATTTTTTTTGTGTAATGGACGATCTAGAGGTATGCTTTAACGGTTAGAGGTACTTGTGGTTTATTTTAAACCAATTTCTCGACCCAGTTACATGGATCATGGTTCTAGCGAGTTTCTCTGTTGGTAAAATGTTTTTTGTGCCACAGATAACTCACATGGACAACACATACACCCAGATCTATTACAATTACGACGGTAAGCTAGAATCAAACTGACAGCGCACTTAGGCACCTTACTAATTTAAATAAATTTGTTTAAAATGTGCGTTTTTAAGACTCATTGAGGAGACGTGAAACGCATTTTTTCGTAAATAAAACGATAATAAATCGATTTTTTGACACAAAATACTCTTAATACCATACATTTCTTCGCTACTTTCCCCGTTGTATTCTCCAACAAAATTACATAATTTATTTATATACAAGCATTGCTCGTATTGTATTTTGTAGTAAAATATATAAAGATTTTACAGTTCACCAACAAAGACACAATAGTATTGTCGCATTCAATCCTTTTCCCCAGTGCATATGTAATGTCCAGAGAGCTGAGAATTTCCTTAAGTTGAAACGAAAGCTGGAAGAAAGATAAGTAGTGTCTATACTAGTGGGAAATGCACGAATTGTACTTGTTATCTTATCTTATCTTACATATAATAAAATAGGAAGTTGGGGTGGGGGGGACTCTATTTATCTGTGTCTTTCAAACGAAAGAGCATTACGTAAAATCGGTTGATTTGACAGAACAATGGATGAAATACATATAAATAATCCTTAACTCGGGGCCTTATTTAAGCTTTATTTTATTAAAATCAAGTCCACTCTATCAAAAGTTATTTAAATTCAAAGTTTGTATGGGACTCCTGTCTCTGACGTAACTGAAAGCTGACGTGGTCAACCATATTAAAAAAACCTACAACAATAGTAGTTATTTATTTTGACGTAAAAGATACACTGAAGCGAAGCGAGAGCTGGTCCACTAGTAAATAATAAATGTGTGCTTAGATTACGCAAGAGGATTTTAAACTAAAACTCTGCTATCATGCCTATATTGCTTCCATCACCTGTTCCAATTGGCGAAGGTTTTTTTTTTTTTTGATTGCCTCCGGGAGACGTGAGGAAAGACACTCTAAGTATACGATACCGGATCCGGCCGGTAAAGTTATGTCAGACTTGCCTCTGAAGGAGACACCTACTGACCAAAACAACCCCACATGACTATGGCCTGACGGCCTCTCAGTCTTCATCGGACGCGGCCTCGTTGGAGAGACGAGGTGCTAGCGGCGCTCCCTAGGGAGCATACGCTACTATTAAATTAAAACAAAATGAACTGTCCCTACCTTTGTAGCTGGTTGCCATTCTGGAAAGCCGATGAAAGGTTTTCCAGGGCCAAGGAGAAGTCGGACGGAGGATCGAGAAGTATGTTTCTCGGTGACAACACGAAGTTTATACATCACCGGAAGACAGTATATTAACGACTGTCAAATAAACACGCTTCCTAATACACACCTTTTGTTATTCGCTTTTCATTTCGTTTGTAAAGCTACTAAATTGTTTTCACGACGCACTCCCAAAGGCTTTATGAGTTAACTTCAAAGCTCTGCCATACTTTTGTGAGGCAACCAGCAAGCTTTAATTCCCTTTCGTTTTTTGCTTTTTTTTCAACTTGTAAGTATGTTTTGATTATGATACGAGTGTAATTAATGTGTTGATAATAAATGTTTATGCGGTTTGGTTGGTATAATTTTTGTTTTTTTTTTTTTAAGTTTGGGTATGAATAATGATAATAGATCTCAGACCAAAAAACGTCTCTTTTGTTCCGAAGACTGGGTCTATATATTTTTTAGTCTGAGTTATTTATTCGCCGTTCTTCTTGCAAGAGAATTGACCTTATAGATTTAGTAAAGCGATGGCATAGTTTGACTTAAAAAAGTGTTTCTAAAACTTGTCAAATAGTATTTTTTCGACGCAAAGCAAGGGAGGGTTAAGTTAAAGTAGTAGTTTAGTAATAAAAGTCTAGACTAAAATTAATTTCCGAGTGCCATAAACTAGTGGGAGAACCTAATCACTTTTCTCTAGCGGGAAAAAGGTATAATATAATTTTAAAATGTCTAGCGCAGTTGAGGTTTCTTTATAAGCAGAAAAAATCGTTTATAACGGCATCACTGAAAGAGGATATTTCCTGGTACTGGCATAATATGTAATTTAATACAAGTTTGTATTCCTCGTTTTTTCCGTCGTGATTTAAAAAGTAAACAATCTTGGCACTACTTTTATTTATTCAATTAATTTTAAAAAATATTTAGGAGTATACAGAAATTTATTTTAACATAAAATTATTGTTTATTCATTAACTTTTTTTAATTTGTGCCTGTCTTATTTTTAAATCGATAAAATACAATAAAAAGACACTGTAAGATCGTTTACTTTATAAATCACGTCGAAAAATCGAGGTATAAACATACTTTCCGTTGAAGCGCTCATAGCTCATGGCTTGCGTCTATTCTAAACGACCGTCGAAGTTAAGCCACTGCGGGCGATCGGAATATGTATAGGTGAACGCTAATAAGAAATTATCTTGATACGTTCCGTGCTTTGGAGGGCACGTTAAGGCGTCCATTCCGTTGTTATCGTTATGCCATGTCAGAGGCCCTTGGGCGGTATAATAATTTCTTACATTGGGTTGGCCATTTATCCCTTTACCAATCTACTCTGAAGCAGCGTAGCGTATACGCTAGGCCTCCTCTGGTATGAGGAAAGACCCGTGCTTAATAGTGGGCTGTCAATTGCTCAATGGTTTTAGGCTAAAAATCTTTTCATTATGTAAACACAAACACAAGACATTCACACACACACATACACACACACACGAATATTCTCATGCTCTGAGAAAACATCACCCTCTAACTACGGTAAGAAGCATAAACCCGCACTATTTATCTGAAACAAGATCGTCTCAGAAGTATAAACTTCAGTGCGCCTTATAAAACTCCGTTAACGGTATAAAGTACTTGCCGAGTAATTAAAAGAGTTCATACTTCTATTTAATTTGTCTACGAGAAACTGTTTTCTTCACTGTATAAAATTCTGGTTTATAAGGTCTGAATGTGAAAGATTACCTAATGCTTTAATAAAATTAAAGTAAGGCTCTTTGAAGATCATGAACATTTTTACGATGCATTAGCTAGTTTAGGTATAAGTGGGGGCTACTTTTAATGTGTGGGGGCTTTTATATCCGTTCATAGTTAACGAGAAGGGGGTTCAAGTTTTATACTCACAGGATGAAATGAGGTTTAAGTATTAGGGGGGCATTTAACGCTTGCATGATTACAATTAACCATCATTAATTGTTGGTGTTTAATTCGGGTTTTAGTTTCACTTCGTAGTTAATGATGGAAGGGCTTAATTCATTCATTTGTCTATAGTACTTTATAAGAGATTCGTAGTGTGTCCCATAGTTAATTAAAAGGGGCTTTTAGATTTTCCCCAATAATGAAAGGGGGCTATTAATATGAATCAATAACTAAGTAAATTTTAGGAAGTTAGGTTCATACTTACCCCCAATCAATATTTATTTGCCAAAAAGATATTTTAACTCTGAAGCTTATCTTTCGCATAATTCTTAAGCCCCCTGGCTGTCAATGCTTAAACCCCCATAAATACAATACCCTTCCAAAATTCAAACGATCCAACCTAGGCCTAGAGAACGGTTCCACTGAAATTTCCTTCTAGAATATTCCGTTATTAGTTAAACAACTAGAATTTGGTGGACGTCGAAGTTTCTCAATAGCTGGCTATAAACAATAGGTACTCGGAGCCGGTCAGGTGTAGTATGCTCGTTTGGGAGTCTAAATATTGGCCGTGTAGTTTGAAAGTGGTAAGGTTTTGACCCAATTTCAAACAGAACATGAACTTTGTTCAATTACAGCTCAAAATATGAACTATAGAAGGCTTGGTTTACCAAAATATTAAGTAATTACCAATTACCAATTAAGTAATGAAGCATAATTATTTTGTTACTTTAATATTTTTTGTGATGCAGGTCATGATTGTTGATGTTGCGAAAACGGCAAAACGGGCGGAGCCGCCGGGCTAGTATTAAGATATAGATAATTAGGGACTTGGAATATGTAAGCATACATTAATTACTTGCTTATCTATATTTACCATTTATAAATTACGACAAGCGTAAGTTGACATTAAACACAGGTAAATGTCAAAATACCCCCATCCGTCAACATTATTAATATCTGGTTAACATCCTTAACTATTTCAATGAAACGTGAAATTATGACTATGTAAATGACATTTATGAAGTACAAGTCATTATTTTGACATTAATTAATGGGAGAATTCTGAAGTGCAGTGTGTATGAGACAAATTTTGTTGTCTGTCGTTCTGGAGTTCGTTGGCAGATACAGCTTTAATACTTGGCAACAGTTTGTCAGATCGGCTTAGGAGACTTGCTAACTATTTTTAGGGTTTACTAGTTAACTATTTAGTAATTAGATAGAATAAGATACCAATTCATAGCTGAACAACTTGTGTTATATACAATGGACTCTTTGGTTAATCGAATAAAGTGAATACTGTACATAAAATATTTTTTGAAAATAGAACGAAACTTTTTTATTCTAATTACTGTCTGCTTCGATGGCCATGGCTATTACCAATTAAAATAATAAGTAATAAAAGATTATTATTTTCTTCAAAGCAGCTGGCAATATCGTGTTACTTTAAGAAAAACGCGTCATTAATTAGAAACATAAATAAATATGGGTATAAAAGTCCTGTATGATGAAAACTTATAAAGTTACTATTTCATGTCCAGCTTAGAACTGTGTTACACTTTTATAAAGCAAAAACATGGCACATCAAATTATGAAAAGCAACCGTCAGCACAAAAGATTCAATTTATGTAATGGACTATAATATAAAAAAACTTTGAGAAAATGCTCTGTCGCTACAGATTTTCTTTAGGAAAATCCTTTTTCAGGTGCTGTCGTTTAAGTGAAAACTCTTCTCATGTAGCCAGCTACGGATAGTCCAATGGTTTTTATATTCTTGATATTATCTTTCACAATATCTGGGTTGTAATCTACGCCTCCAGGTAAATGGTATACGCTTTTGTCCCTTAATCTTTTTAGAGTTCTATTTGAAATAAATGAAACCTTAAAACGCATTCAGTAGAATGTTTTCTAGTGAGTGTCATAGAAAAAATATGTAGAATGAGACTTCGGAATAAATGAGCGTAGTAGAAAAAAACACCGTACTTATCGAATGATAACGATTTCCGGTACATTGCTTGACAGACCGTGCACTGCTATACGTCAAATCGTAAAAAAAAAAAAAATTTTTGTTCTGAAGACTCGGATAAATTTTTTTGGTCTCAGGCAAAAAATGACTTCGATCACGCGAAACTCGCAAACACTCAGCACTTACTAGAACGTAAAAAACTTGACCTTTACCATAACAAATAGAAATAACAGGATATTTCAATTCTAAGTAAAAGCATGCCCGCTAGAGGTCGGTAGTAATAATAAACAAACACGTGTATGGAGGGTCGTCCATCGCGTTGATTGCAACCACCCATTCATTTTACATGGCAATTTTCCGCGGAAAATGGTTTTCTTTTAAAGGAAATTCTATGAAATTTTTAGATCGTCATGTCATTATTTTTTTTTGCAATTTGTCTAGTGAATTACTTTTTAATGACGCTTTCGTTTTCTTAGTTGTTTGAGTCACCATTTCATGTTTGTTTAACTACCTTTCTTCTATATACAAATAATAAAATTGAAAGTTGGGCTCTGTTTGTCCGTGTGTTTGAAAGAGCATCACGCCACAACGGCTGATTTGACAGAACAATGGATAAAATACATAAATAATTCTTAACTCAGGGCGTTATTTAGGCTTTATTTTTTTTAAATCAGTCCGCTCTATCAAAAGTTATTACAATTTAAAGTTTGTATGGGGCGGGCTTCTTTAACTGATGTGACTGACAAACGCGGTCAGCCATATTGAAAAAACATACAACATGTAAAAGGCACACCGAAGCGAAGCGAGGGCGGGTCCACTACTTGATCGGCACCACATAATTCGCCATTTTGGAGCACATATTTTTTTTTTACTTTCTTACTTATTTTGACCAAAATTTAAAACCAAAAACGTTCTAGCACGAAGAAGATAACTACAAGTCACAAAAAGATTAAAATTTCAATTACCTTCATTGGCAGGAAGAAGACGCAAAGGGGTAAAAACAAAAGGCAAAACTGAGCGGTTTAATCGAACTATTCAAGCGTTGCTTATTTGAATACCAAATCACTTTACAACTCCGCACTCAGATCGCTCCGCTATTTTCGACCCGTACCCAGTGCAAATGATGCATATTATAAACTAGTGGACCCGCCCTCGCTTCGCTTGCGTGTATGTTTTTTCAATATTGCTGACCACGTCAATTGTCAGTCACGTCAGTTAGAGAAGTCCCATACAAACTTTAAATTTTAATAACTTTTGTTAGAGTAGACTGATTTAAATAAAATAAATCCTAAATAACGCACCGAGTTCAGGATTATTTATGTATTTCATCCATTGTTCTATCAAATCAGCCGTTTTGTAGTGATGCTCTTTTAAACACACAGACAAACAGAGCCCCCCCACAATTTTGCTATATGTATGTTAGAAGATTGGTGTATCTATCAATATTATACTAGTTGATCCGGCAAAGGTTATGAGCAAATTATTTGAACCCCTTAGTGTAGGGGTCTCTTTTTTAAAGGAAGACTCACTTAAAAAAATTAAAAACTGGACTTTTAAAAGTATTCCGCAATTATTTTATTTTAGTTTGATTTTCTGTCTACAGAACTCAAAACTCACAGGCTTTTTAAGACCTACTTGTAAATTAGTTTAGAAGGAAAATTAATTAACCATGAAATTGAATTAACTAAAGTACTAATAATTACTAACCAAACCTACACCTGATTTGACGCACCAAAATTACCAATTTTTTTTTAACTATGGCTTTACATAGCATTGAAATGTATACAATTTCTCAACCCTTCAAATGCCTAAAGGTCAGTACGGCCTACCTCGCACGTAAATGCAAGGTTTCGAGTTACCAACGCTCATTTGAATAGCAAATCCCTTATTAAGCCACTTAGTACATTCTCTATGCTTAGCTGGACTTTTCTTTTAAAATACTTGTACACTATCTTGCTCGTTCTAGGATTAACTATGTTGTGGTCTGGAAGATATATGTATGTTTATTGCTTTGCTTTTTTCTTGAAAAAAAAAATGTAACAGTAGAAAACAAAGGCTCAATAAAGTCTGAAATGTTTTGAATAATTGGCGTACTAAAGAAACAAATTAAGTGGCAGCCGTTTCGTAGAAATTACATTTATTGGAAAATAAAATTTTCAGAAGAGATTTCATTAAAAAATTATACAACAGTTAGCAATTATAATTCTACTATAAATGTAGATATTGCCGTAAGCGCGATCATAATCAGATGTAATAAGAAAAAGCTATTATGGGTTTTTAAAGTTATTACAGAATACAGAAACATAGAAATACAAAGATAGTTCTATAGACAAAAATAGAATCTTTTGTCAGTATTTGGTGTAATTCAGACACAAAAAGCTTTGCATTCTTTTCAAATTGTTTTTGGGAGTAGTACAAAAAGAAAAATATTAAAAAATAAAGACGAAAAATCCAATATCGAATGTATGAGATTAATAGTCGTATGTCGGTAAATTGACATCGGCATTGGGAATTCTGGTTGTCGAAATCCAGAATTTTGCAAAGGCACTTGTTATATTCAGGGTGGCCAAGCAGTTGACGTCCAAAATTAAAAAGATGTCTTACGGTAAGAAGTCTTCGAATCACCCTCATGTATATTATCCGATTTTGCATAGTTTAGGAGATAGTATAAGAAAACAATTCTATCTTCACCTAACACTGTTTTTAGATTTTTTGCTCATTTTGACGACCACGTAGCCTAGTTCGTAGTGACACTGCCTGCGAAGCGAGGGGTTCCGGGTTCAATTCCCGGCCGGGCAGATATTTAAGTGACAGATAAATGTTTGTTCTCGGGTCATGGGTGTTAGTGATGTGTTATTTGTGTTGTCCATGCCACCCGCGACACAGGGAATCCTACTGCGGGGGTATGAGTGTGTTAGCGTTTGTTTATTTAAATTTTAGCTTCGGACGTCAACTGCCTGGTCACCCTGTATAAAGGTTACAGTCGACCGGTTTATATGAACCGATTTTTGTGCCTGAATTATCGAGTTCGTATCGTTACTGCAAAATTGGAATACGGAATTCTGTTCACAGACATATTGAACTTATCCTGTTAGTGTAGTTACGTTGCATTTTAGGGTTATGTATTCAACTCTGAACTGAGATAGCTTAGTGGTTTAATATTTTGTCTCCCTATCGCAAGGTCCTTAATTCGACCGCACCTCTAATTTTCAATGAGTGTGCATACTTTAAATTGTTATAACTTTTGATAGAGTGGACTGATTTAAATAAATTAAAGCCCTAGTAATGCCTTGAGCGAAGGATTATTAATGGTTTTCATCCATTGTTCTGTCAAATCAGCCCTTTTGGCGTGATGCTCTTTCAAACACACAAACAAACAGAGCCCTCTTTCAATTTTATTATTAAGTCTATCTAGATTAATCTTAAAAATGGACCCCCAATATTGAACTTTTCACGTATTAATATACAAACTTGTACAGCGGGTAGGTGGTTAAAAAAGTTTGAAACGAGGCACGAAGCGACAGTTCCAAATTTAAATACCGACAAGCAACGACCGAACATTCTAGTTTCGTGTTCGGAGGGTAGGTAGGTACGTGCTTTATTAAACTTTCTTTTACTCTTATTTGCGTACTTTCAATAGCTGTTTCCTAACTATACTTTTTATGTTCAAAGTTTTTATTTCATCCTAGTTTTAGTATTATCATCGTACTAGAAATTTTTGGTCGCTTCGCTTTGTTAAACCTTGCTATTAATTTATTTTAGGCGTTTAAATTTTAATTGGATTTTCTGTTATACAAAAGGGGAATTAGAATGAGGGTATTATTACTTAAGTATTTTTTCCCTTAGAAACAGAAGTATAGCGAGAAAATTAGGTAAAATTCAGAGAATTAGGTAAAGATGCCAATCTCACGATATCTCACCAGGAAGACAAAAAAGATGGGGGGGAGGGGAACATCAGTAAAAATATCTCACATAATTAATGGAATCCCCCTAAGCACGCAAAATTAGAAGCCAAAGGGAAAGGTCCCCTGTTTAACTAGTAAGTAAATTACTATGATAATAAACAGATGGCATCTACCTTTATCAACTGAGATAATGGTGTAGCCAGAGGTTCTCAACCTTGTTCAGAGGAGCATTTAAATCCTTCACAAACAAAGAGCGAACGGAATCAAATGAAAAATGTGGAGAATGGGAATTCGAAGCGTAGAGGCCAAACTAGGTAAATAAAATTTAAGGTGTGAAAAACGCGCACCAAAGTAGATTTGGGTACTCGGTATTTTCAATTTCAATCATTTTTTTTTCAAAAATATTGAAGAAAATTATAGACAAAATTATTTTTTATTTTAGACTTCTATCATCTTCTATCTACACTGTGTTGTTTTTCGTAAAATGTTTTTTTCTTTTGTTTCTTTTCAGTCCACTAATGTTGTGTTGGTTCCCTATCATCCCATGCAGTAAGGTTAACTGTAATTAATATTATGTACGCGCAAATACTTGAGTTAAGATGTAGGGAACTGCATCAAGGCGCCCTTCTTTACTTTCAACACGCGTTTTACGCGCACACTTTGAGAGCCGCTGGTGTAAGCAGTCATTTATTCGCATTAACCTGACACCTGTAAGTCGGAGTCTTCGCATATTTTATCCTGCCATTTACGCACCGTTACTCCCTTAGGTATTCCTTAAGGACCCGGGAACAAGGAAATATCCCTATTGTTGGGAACAATATGATGGCTCGTCGGTTTAACAAGACTAAAAATATGACTAAAAATATGGTTTTTTGTTGGGTTACAAACACAAACACAAACAAACACTAACTTGTAGGAGCCTGTTATGTATGATAGTGTTAATTTATGTTGTAACTACTGGTCCCGCCCTCGCTTCGCTTCGGGAAACTTATGCTGAAACGAAAGTAAAAAAAAGTAGCCTAAGTTACTCCTTATTACATCAGCTGTGTATCAGTGAAAGTCCCGTCAAAATCGGTTCAGTCGTTTCAGAGATAAGCCAGAACAAACACACAAGAATACATACAATATGCCTTTAATAAAAATTTATTATTGTAATATTACAAATATACACTTCAATTTTATTTAATAGTAGCTATAGACGTGTTTTTATATAGCCACTCATGGTTCTATACCTACTACTTTCCTGTGCCGTGGCTGTGACTTCCATGCTCACCTCTCGGCCCACGTAAAGCTTTGAAGGCATAGCCCAATAGCAACTATCCATCAAAACAATACAATACTTAAAGAAGTAGCATTTTACAGGATTTAATTCTGAAGTCGCCGGTAAAATCTATCCAAACTCCACTAAATCAAGTGGAACTATTTGTCCCGTGTTATGAGAGAAGGACTGGAGAAACGTCGCAGTTATGTCGAGCGGGGAAAATTTATAAACCTTCGAATGACAACTTAAATTCGGGGACCGAAATATTTCAGAGCTCGCCTTACAGGTCTAGGGTCAAGCCCTTAAGAAACTTTGACAGTTGCGAGATGCTCATTTGACAAACAAGCCACCCGTTTCGGTTTACGAGTGTTTAGTAAAGGTTATTTTGAATGTTCATACTCTTAGTGAACACGGTTTTCTTGGAGATAGTATAATCTTACTATAGTTATATTATGTGGGATACTAGATGTGAATCCAAGCATGTAAGTAGTATGAGTATGAGTATCTGAAAGATGGAAGAGTGATTGCATGTTAAGATGGTTGAACGGATATAAGGATCTGAATGAAGGGCTGGCGGACGACGAATGACCGCTGACGCCTTAAGAAGTGTATGTTTTCTAGTGTGTACCAAAGACGTTGAGGAATGAAGAAGTTCGCATCGAGGTCCATTATTATTTCGCCGCCCCACAATCCCACTGTCCCACATATATTAGGTACTGGAAGATTAGGCAGGCGTTGTCTTACTACAAATTTTGCTTATCGTTGTTCCCTTTCTTTTCCATTCCCGGCCTTCCAATTTCTGGTACCTTTAGAAAATACTCATCATATCAGACAACTTTTGCTATGGAGACGTTTCTAACTCGAATAGTTTAACTGGTTCCTTGTATTATTTCGCCATCAATCCTACCCGCAGGGCCTAAGTGGTTCTACATCATTCTCAGTCTTTTTAAAATACCTCACAATTTTTTTATTGAAATAGTTCATTCACATGGATCATGACTCACCCATCCATTTTCCAACTACCCTCTTACTTAATTTCATCGTCCACAAGATCGACGCAAGCCACTGGGCTACGAGCGCTTTATAACATGACATAATTATTACACCTCTATTAATTCTTGTTCAAATAAAAATATTCCCATCTGACATAACATTATAATCTTGTTACAAATCTGTTTATTTAGGATGTGCGTCAGTCCACATGTAAAAACAAAGCTCAGAGTGATTTATAAGCTTGATGTTTTGCTGTTTCTGTTTAGATTTCTACCTATTCAGTGTTTGTGGAGTGAATAGTTGATACGCGTTTATTGTTTAGAGGCGCTTATGGCCTAGAGGTTAGAGCAAGTTCGATGGTCGATTGAAGGATGTATGCTTAATAGTCTAAAACATAATTATAGTCAGTAACCTATGGTCCTATTTCTTACTTATCCTAATATAGCATCAGGAAGTAAAAGCGATTATAAAATGGAAAAAATTGTATGGGACGTACCTATGCCATTCTTATTACGTATTACATATTTACATGATCATAAAAAGTTTAATCAAGAAATATCTGTAATATCAAAAAAAATCCGACATACCATTTACATATTGGACATGTCCAAAAACACACATAAGAATTTACCCAAACATTTATTAGAGAACAGGTGTAAGGAATATATATATATATATATATGTATACCCCTATATATATATATATATATATATATATATATATGGAACATGTCCCACATAATACACGTCCGGTTTATGTAATTGCGTTTGCCAGCGACATCTATATCTCGTTTCCAATATGTTTAAAAAAACGATGTCTTTACATGTTCATGTTATCTATATAATTAATATAAGTAAATTAAGGGTTATATTCTGGACCCCTTTTTTAAAGATAATTAAATTAAACGTAAGGTAAACTGTTAATTATAGACGCATCCAATATCACAAATTATCCAATAAAACATCGGTCCCATTCAGAAATTATATTTAAATATATTTGATCAG
The DNA here is from genome assembly GCA_001278395.1 of Lerema accius. Lineage (NCBI taxonomy): Eukaryota > Metazoa > Arthropoda > Insecta > Lepidoptera > Hesperiidae > Lerema > Lerema accius. The sequence continues at coordinate 53,091 of LGAG01000066.1, forward strand.
AAAATTTTATTGCGTACGTGTTAAATTCTGACAGTAAAAACATTGTTGACACCAAAATCAGTCACGAAACTAGACGAAAAGTCGTTAATGAAAGAGACATATTTTATTTTAGTTTATCCTAACAGATTTTATGACTACTGGTTTGAAGACCGAAGTAGATAATAAAGTAGAAATACTATAACATGTACCAGAAACAGGTGTGTTTCATGACAGACCGACTTCAAACACGTCCGTTTCATGTCGTAACATGTTTCAGTTTACGAGTGCCATCTATATTTATTTCCCAACGTTATGAAAGGACCAATTTTAAACATACCTACAATTCTAAACAATTTTACTTTTCATGCTTCTACGAGTATTAACAATATCAACTAGATATCGTCTTAGTAGAGTAAATAAGTGTATTTAAAGATAGAGACGCAATTGAAATGGGTATATTTTTTGTTCTTAAAGTACAGACAATGTTAAGACTTTTCACAAGAGTGCATTATGGTGCAGAAGTGGTAATCATTGCGCCCGCAAAAGCAAATTTACTGTACGATGTCTGGTGATTGTATAATATAAACCTTACCAAAAAGTCTACCATCAATCGGCTTAAGGTCATCTTTTAGGACTTCCTGAACTGTTTGCATCAGTTTAGGGTTAATATTCTAAGCTATCTTAATCCAGTTAACCCTGAACTACCCCTATTAAACCCCGATTTACCACTAAAACAATCGCAATTATTTCAGAACAACGTAAAATTTTCGCAATCATAAAAAATAACGTTCACCAAATTCCCAATAAATTCGTTATGCTGCGAATTTTAAATGAGTTTTAGCTTAAAATGCCAACGATACTAATTAATTTAAAAACAGTTTAACGAGACTTACTCGTATTTGTAATTACATTTTACTGGATTCGAGTATAAACGCAATAAATTATTTAACGAAATTTTAAACAATATTGTTTGTTTAATTTCGTTAATGTTATTTCGTGTACAGATAATATTGGGTTTGTATTTTCTGTACATCGAAAAAAAAACTTTTTTTGGGGTCATCTGATAGTATGTAGAGACTTTCATTATTGCAGTGATAAGATGGGGTACCTGCTCCATACATTATTAATAGGGTTAAAACTAACTAAAAAATAATACGAAAAAAAAAATGTGTGCAATTTATATGTAGTAATGATACGTATAAAAAACACCAAGTCACCATTTTTAAAACTTATAGCGTCATATATTATCATTTATCACAATTTGAAATAATTTATTCATTGCATTTCAAATTTATTTTAGATTTTATTGATAGATGTCACTGTACCTTAAACTTTATTCAACACGTGACAAAATAGTACTACTAACACGATAATAGATGTCGCTAGTAAGAAACACTCTTATTTGACTAGTGCTGCCATCTAGTAGTCAAACATAACTTCCTATCTCATTTATTCTAATTTATGTCTATCTGTTTTTACTGTCGCTTCGTTTCATCGACTTTCAAATCCCAAAAATGCAAACGAAGTTTTCACTTCAAAAAGTAAGATGAAAGGAGAAAGAAGGAAATACATTCTAGGACTTATAAGAGGAGAAACTAATGCTCTATGCTCTAATAAGAATAGTAATAGTGTAGCTAGAAAGTTAAACATATCTTGTAAAGTATAATTTTCTTGCATAGAACGTATCCCGTTGCTCATTTTGAGCACATGACGCTTTGAGAAAGCGTAATGGTTCCTTTGAAGAAACTGGTTGTCTTTATTGTGTATTATATTATTCTGTATTATATTACTCTGTATCATATTATTCTGTATTATATTATTGTGAGTAGAGAAACGTTTATTGTATAAAGCATGTAGTTTGTTCTCAGCTAGTTTGCTGATTTGAATAAGGAGCTTTTATGAAAGAAATAGCGAAAGAATAAGAAATAATTTTTGTTCAATAGTATCTAATAACACACTAAAAATTATTTTATTTTATAGATAGCGGTACAGAAACCTTCTTGGGCACTCAATTTGTAGCAGTCGGGTTATTTATTACTTATTTCCAAAATTGCTAGTAAACATTGTCTTGTGAGATTTTGTTTCTAAGTTTAAAAAAAATAACAGAATGGAATATAAGTTATAACTCTAATAATTTGATG
>LGAG01000066.1:55547-77345 GCA_001278395.1 Lerema accius
TTTTTAATTTTATTACACTCAATTTGTAGCAGTCGGGTTATTTATTCTTTCCAAAATTGCTAGTAAACATTGTCTCGTGAGATTTTGTTTCTAAGTTTTTAAAAAAAAAACACAATTTGATGAAAAAATTAAACGCAATCCGTTTGCTATATTTTCATATACAATTCCAACATGTAGCTTGTAGGTAAATGTAGGTATTACGATATGTAGCAATGTTACCAACATAAATAATACAGTGAGCTCCTAAATTGCGCACCGTACCGGGAGTACGTCACAGGTTGTGACGTGTGCAATTTGTTACGCGGACCGTACCGACTACGAGTACTCATGACGTCACATACTGACGTGCAAATAAATTTCCCTGTAGGTAGTTGAAGTTGAGGGTGGATTAGATTTGTAGTTTTAGGTGACGGTACCTTCTAAATCCTTCAAAATAATTAGTTGCGAAGGTTGGTAAAGAAGTGATTGCGGATTTTAGTAAGAATAACTAATAAGTAACAATCATTAATAGCAAATCATTAAGTCCGACTTCCATAAATTGGGGGGTGGGGAGATTTAATAAAATTAATAACAATTAATGTCACTCACAATAAAGATGAATCTAATGACACTCCATATGTTGAAATCCGTCAAACTGTTTAGACTCCAGAGCGACCTAAATAAATGAACCTATATACGGATTTCAACAGACATACAACATTGTTATCCTTAAATCTTTCTTCTAACTACGAGTATGTGCTTGGTATCCGTAATAACCGTGTGTCATAGTCAAGTTAGCGAGTTACTATAATTGAAGAGAACTCACAGTACCTCACTAGCTTGTGTAACTCACTTATATAATAACTGATATTGTACTGTATACCATGTTTTTTTCGTCGTGATTTATAAAGTAAACAATCTTACAGTGTCTTTTTATTGTAATTATCGATTTAAAAATAAGACAGACATATGTTAAAAAAAATGAAGGAATATTCAATAATTTAATGTTAAAATAAATTTCTGTATACTACTAAATTTTTTTTCTATTAATGAAATAAATAAAAGTAGTGCCAAGATTGTTTACTTTATAAATCACGACGAAAAAAACGAGGTATAGGGTATATACAGGGTAGGGTATATACAGGGTGTCTATTAAGATCCCGTATATTGTGACGTTTACTAAACAAGAGAAAAAGTGTTCCACGTTACACTGTATGCGTCCTTATCTCTAAGATGGTTATTTTGCGTCTCCTTCTTACTTTAAAGAAAAAAAGATTCGTACTGATGTCTCTTCGTATTTGTATTGAGCTTGCTTATGACATATCTATACAATAAAAGAACCTTGCATAATATTTTTGCACCGCTTTTTATACATCATGTATATATAATGTGCACCCATAAAAGTCACACGTAGGTACAGTTGGTGGCGAAATAAAGACAACGTTAGTCAATTCAAGTTGGGCTACATGTTCTATTTTAATTGCATTTTGACATCTATTCTTCAGGCAAAAATAATTTAAAATGCAGCTTTTATTATGGTCATTATATTGGCTAGCTTATCGGAAAACGTTTATGGAATAAAAATAAAACCAATATCTTAAGTAATTGTATATAGTTACTTTTCTATTCTTGACAGATATTTTTAAAATTTAGTTTTCATAATATTATTACGATCCATAAAACGAGTTACGGTTATTGAATTATTATTCATATTTATTGGTATCCTCATAAAAGCAGTTAAACTTTATTTTATCAACCTAATAACGGATCTTTCATTTTTAACAGCTACAGCAAAAGAATAAAACTCCTAGTACCCGAGTAAAATTATTCCTCACAAACTCCTATGACGATAATTGAACAGTACAAAAAGAGCTTTGATCACAATATTATAACAAATTACTCATATTGAGTTAACAGAAAAATACGCAACGATACAGGAAAATGAGATTGATATGTTATAAAACTATTGTTAAATCTTTTTCTGTACACAAATAGTGAAAATATGTCTTTTAATATAATGTCAAACACAACAAAGGTATCTATAACGTGAAAATTCTTTGACTGTAACAGCAGATTGAATTGAATGAGTGAGTGAGTGAATGAGTGAGTGAGTGACTGATACTTCAAAAGTAATGACCTAGTTTATCGTTCCGACTGTACCTTTCAGGTACAAGTATTTTTCCATTTTCATACGTTACTAATTTTTTCGGTGCAAATTTTTTCATTTATGTTTTAAACGCGACCATGTTTTCGTCCTAACAATAACAGTCGCATTGAATAGGTGTTGTTTTAGGGTTCCCTGTAATAGGAGAAATATTTTAGTCAACAGTAAAAATGTTGATGTAAAGCTGCAAAAATAAGCTGGGCGTAAAAAATATTATATATTAGCGTCAAAAATGTATTTCTGAATTGACAGTAGGGGAGAGCGGGGTAGCAAGAGTCAGGGATAAGTTGTGCCGTCGCAAACATTTCCTATACAGAATTTAAAATGTAAAAAATTAAAAGAATTTAAAAAAAAACAAGCTTTTATTACTTGTTAATAAGAAAAACAAGAAAAAAGTTAAAGTCCCTACTAACTGTTAACCGTTGAGGAGTTCAATCGTCTTGATCCAATCCTGGTCGCAGTATCACATCATTCTTATTTATAAACATGCATTGTCATCAGGATTGGACCAGTGTGTAAAATTTTAGCTTAATCGGACACCGGAAAGTGGGTGAAATTTAGCTTGCAAGATTTCATTACTAACACCGGGACAGGTGAACTTAATGTAAATTGTAAAAAGACTTACCTTGTAAAAATATGAACTTACATGTTGAAATCCTTCAAGCCGTTTGAGCTATAGAGCGTACCAAAGAATTGGACGTACATACATACGAGTACATACACTCTAAACTTACCCTCCTCCTGTGACAAAATGTACGGAATCTTGCATAAAGCCATCCAAACACGCTTACTTTTATTTTGTTACAACAATGTCTTTTCTCGCCCGTATTTTTAAACGTGATAACAAAAATAAAGTTACAGGCATGTTATTTTTAAGCTTTTGCTTTACGGTTACTATTTCTGTGACTAGAAATATGGCGGGTGCATGCTCGTTTGAAATTCTCATTACATATTACGAATAATATTTTGACGACCCGTATGACGCAATGGTTACCACGCCGGGTCGCCGTTCAAAGGGTCCTGGGTTCGATTTCGCCGAAATTAAAATGATGAATTTAAATTTAAGTTCTCGGTCTGGGTGTATGTTTGTATGTTTCTGTGTCATCCATGGCACCCACAACACAGGGAATCCTAGTGTGGGGATAATAATATGAGTGTATAGCTGTATTTATAAAAAAAAAATAGGAATATTTGCAAATATATTGAGTCTGTATTTAAAATCCAAGTTAAAATCAGTTTTACCGAATTAGAGACAAAAGAAAAAGTTTATTTCAGAACGCTACTGTTGCGCCCTCTAGCGAGTTAGCAACATGACACTTATGAAAAACAATCGCCAATGTATCACATAATCCTTTACTGAAAACCGTATTTAAATCGGTCCAGTAGTTTTAAAGATAAAGACAACCTTTTTTTAGCAACAATTAAAAGATTAACAAACAACTTCTATCCCTCTATACGTACTCGTATATACCGTTTCCGATACATTATGGATAAAAAAAAGAAAAAAAAGCGTAAGACCTCAACCCAAATGTTTTATTTTAATAGCATTTCAATTGAAAATTATAAATTCATTTCCCTTTATAAAATTTCGTGCAAACAAAACATGCTTATAAAACCTGAAGTTCTCAAAGTTTACACGCCGAATAATTTCTCGTGCGCGAAATTCTCGTGTGAAAGCGTTTTAAAAACAAAAATAACAAAAAGTGGAACAAAAATCATAGTTCTCTCACCCCAAATTTAAGGCTCCGCATTTACATAACTTTTAGCTTTTTAATACATTCAAAAAAGGTATTTGTAATATGTTAATGTTTTAGGATATTAGTTTTTAAAATGAATATAATTTAAAAGATCTCCATTTAGATGAAATTTAGCATATTGGTAGCTGTTATTATGGGGCTGGTCTTAAAATACTTTTAATTCTAAGAAGCAGCTTTGTTACTGCATGATAACAGGTTTAGGTATAGAAACTCGAAGAGCAACCAAAATAAATGTAACGATTGTTAGCCTTACACCAAAAAATATATAGACTCAGTCTTCAGAAAGAAAGTCACATATTTTTTTTCTATCTGACGTATGTCACCGAGCATGAATTACCGAACAATATACCGGGAAATGTTATCATTTGTTATTTACGTAATGTTTTTTTGTCTGAGCTTTTTTGGTACGAAGAGTCTATATATTTTTTTGTTTTGAGGTTGGAGCGCTCAATAGCAAGTCTATTTTGCACTAACATATCATGACTACGTTTATTTGCATCCCATACCTATCTGACCCAGATATATGGGAAAATGTAAGGGGAATTTTATGAATCCATTTCTAAGTCGTCATAATGGAAAAATCGGAGCTATGGAAAACTCGGTAATGCTTGCAAGCTTTCCGATCTTGCTGATACGAGGAAATCGTAAAACAGAACTGACAGATATACAAAGATGGAAAATCTTTTGTATTTATTATCATTTTCACGTAAATACGTCTTTAAATTTATGGCAACAAAATCGGGGGATACAGTTTGGCGTTGTAGTTTTGAATCTATCGTTTAGATTCATCTTTAAATTATCCCACTGAATAGCTAAAGGATTAAAGAATTAATTACAACTAGTTAATTACAATAAGCGAGAACAGTAAAAATATCGCGGGGTGGAATGGGAAAAACAAATTATAATAATAAACGTATTTACGTACAACACAGACATAATATGACACAACTATTTTTTTATTTTTTCTTAGTTTATATTTAACCTATTTAAACCGCTAGTTGGGTTTCAGATTCGTAAATAAACACTACCTTAACTACCATTTCGAAACACATTGAAACAAAAAAAAATCCCATGTTATTCCACGAATGTGAAGCACTCAGTAAGTAATACCATTCACTCACTCACTCATTCACTCCTTTCAAACATGTTAATTATTTAACAGAACGGCACTCAACTGTAATGTATGTTAAATTCGGAACTAAAAAGCGGAAAATGGTTTAAAACCCGGCGCCTATTTGGCGAGATCTCCGTAGGGTTGACACAGAACAGAAACCGAAAAAAAACCACGCTATAAGCGTTATTTAATTCTTGTCTGCACTCTTGGCAGAGCGATCGTGGTTATCTGTAGCATGGTTAACAATTCGTCGTAATTCTTCTTGAATTGCTGCTTTTTTTAATAAGATTAGTATTGTACTGTAATGCTATATTGCAGGGTTATTTTATCGAAAAAAAATAACTTTGATATTATTATATTTTTTTAAAGCCGTACTAAGTCACTGAATAGTTATTATTATGGCACATTTTCTAAATTAAATCGTAAACTTACACTTGTCAAAGAATAACAACGTAACGACTAATAACATAAAGATATAAGATATAAAGATTAATTCCATCATGGAACTAAAAATCCCGATTAATAAAATAAAAATAAAATATTTTGGATTTTGACAACCCTAGGTCGTAGTTCAGAAGGCAGGTAAACTGCGTAATTTAACGCCTGTTTTATTTTATAAAATGTTACGGTATTTCTTTAAAGAGTCCTACTCCTACAGAATTTCTTTCAAACATGTAATAGGCTTAATTTTTAAGCTACACTGATCTTTTGAGTTGTTACACTCTTGTACTACTTTCGAATGGCAAACATAATACTGTAATTGTAAATGAAGAAAAGTAAACTTTATGAAGAATTTATGGTATTTTATAAATGAATAATAATACAATGAATATTGATTTTATCGAGTGTTCTTAGCTTCGTTTGATGATAGAATATGTCGGGGTACTTTAAAATTTTCAATTTATTGTAATAATAATATAAAATAATATCTAGAGAAATATCAGATATTCTGTAGTGAAAAACAAGTCGCAACGTTTACGCCAGAACAAGAGATGCCTGTTCAAGCCCCAATGCATTCTAACATAATTTTGCATATTAAGTACGACGCTTGTTTCCATTCTGCTACCGGTATTCTCCGAAGTTTCTAACGGTACTGGTAACTGGGAACGAAATTCACATACTAGACGAAAATTCTACGAAATGTTTACTGTCTAAACACTCTTTAATTTGATCAAGCTTTGTTCAAAAACAATGGCTGATGGAATGATGATAAACATGCAAATAAGTGGGATGGTTTTGCAGTATCTTACTACAACTAATATCTACTAATTAATACAAACTACATTTTGAGATATATTAGTTTATTCTTTCAATCATTCAATAACCAAATATCTCAAAATTTTTTGTTAATGGGTTAAGATACTTAGAATTTAACTAATATAAACTACATTTGATGTATTTCATTCGTTCATTCGATCTATCATTCAATTGCCAAATAACTTTAACTTGTTTAGTAAATGGATTAAGTAGATACTTAGAACTACAAATATGGTGACCAAAATATCAATAAATGACCTTTCGATACAAACATATCATACAAACTATTAAGAATTTATTTTGTGAGAAAATTTACGAGTCATTCGATGCGACGCCTATTTTATTATTTGGCGCCCATCCGACGGTACAAGTTGTAAACTTGGCGGATAGGCGCCCGTAAACGACTTTATGACTGTTTTGTATCAGATATTAATCAGCTTGGATAGAAAATGGCTTTGCTTTTGTGGACGGAATAAGAAGGTTATTTGGTGCGAGACATTTTTACTCATTTTGTGGATTAGCAGGAATTTTTTGGATTATTCTGATATTTACGCTAGAAATATTACTTTTGAATGTAATTTCTTATTCATATTTTACAACTTTTTTATTTTGTTTTTAGCTTGGAAGGTAGTTAGGCCTATATGGCCTACCACCCTGTATTGTCTGGATTAAAATGGATGGTTCTACCCAACGACCTCCAAGAAATCCGTTGGTTATTTAGCAGGATACCTACACCACAAGCAGAAGTTAGTTCGATCCTTATTTGTAGCCACAGCTGTCCATATTTTACATTAGCATTCATACATCTTGACGACATTGACGATATAATAATATTGTCTTTAAGAAACGTCGTATTTCTTACAGGTGTATAAAATTCAAGAAATTCCCGCGCAAAACTTAATCCCTCAACTTAATTGAACGTCAAGAAACGCCGAGACATTTATTTTATCATCCAAGAGGTATTAAAACAGGGAAACCGCCGAAAAAATATATTCCTTCTCGGGATAACAAATATAACGTGCGTAAACACATATCACAAAGACATAATCGCTCATATTTGCTTCCAAATATTTTCCGGTCCACTCAATGTCCGGACAAAGAAGTTTTGATGGCTATAGTAGGGAAACTCTATGGTTATATTTACGCGATTATTTTCAGCGGGCTCCCACGATGATATTAAATATTCTGTGAGGATCTTTATTTTATACGGAAGCTTAGTTTTACCCTTTTTACAATTTTGCTAAGCTAGTCGACCAAGACAATTCTTTGGAAGAGATTGTAATGTCAAGCGAGAAGTTCTTATTATAGAAAATAACTAAAAAGGGCTCTGCTACCTTCTTTATCTACCATATTACGGAATCGTTGTCATAGATAAAGTTAGGCGTCTCATCAAAATACAGCTACCTACTCTTGAAAAATTTGCTTGATTTGGGTGAAAAAAAAGTACAACGCATCCCTGACTACTTTTAATAAGTGGATGAGTGGTGAGTGGCAAACCTTCTCAAGCGCTTCCGTGCTTCGGAGTACTGTAGACGTTACTCCATCGATCCTGGTTTTTATCATTAGACGACAGTCGTTAAGTCATGTCGTAAGCCGTCGAGCGGTAGAAAAACTTCCGACACCTTGGGTTGGCTATCTACTTGGGTTGGCTAACTACTTGGGTTGGCTAACTACTTGGGTTGGCTAACTACTTGGGTTGGCTAACTACTTGGGTTGAATAACTACTTGTGTTGGCTACTAACTTAACCAATGCCTGCTGGAGTATGATCTAAGTAATTTCAGTCACAAAACAGCCATGCTAATTCAATATCAAAAAAATATATACTGTCATTCGAGACCGGAATATTATGCCAATTTCAAACTTATTATCAACGATAGCCAACCAGAATTTAGTCTGGTTACAATAAATAATGGTTCTTGTATAGAATAATAAGGCAATTATGACAGTAGGCAATTTGCCAAAAGCGCTAACGATGTCCTGAGTTCAAGAAATTCTTTGGATAATAAATTGCTATCGATGTAAGAACCGATTACAACAATGACTAATTACAGTTATTCATTACTAGCAGTCGCCCGCGGCTCTGCCTGCGTATTTTTGCCGTTTTTGCAATATTTTTTATTGCTGCTTCTCTCTTATTCATCTTAGCGTGATGTTATATAGCCTATAGCCTTCCTCGATAAATAGACTATCTTACACTTAAATAATTTTTCAAATCCAGTAGTTCCTGAGATTAGCGCGTTCAAACAAACACACTCTTTAGTTTAATATTATTAGTACTTATAGATTACTTAAACTGTTTCACATTTTGACTACGCCATGAGAGTGGTAAAGTCGTTCGAGGGTATGTACATATGTATGTAATTTATCAATGTACTTATGTCTATTTCTTTCGCACGTTTTAGTCCATCAGCTAGACGGATTTCAATATTATGACATGTCATCGGATTCCTCTTCGTTTTGAAAGTGATATAATTATTTGATCTACATAATATATTTTATATTACGCATCCCCAAGCCTCAACATAAATTAACCAGCCAGCTTGTATTGTTTTACTATTAATTAATACTTATTTTGTCGTTTTCAACATTGACATTTGTTGGATTGAAATGTTATTTATTGTGAACTTTTTGGATTGGTTTTTAGTTTTAATATAACTTCTTGGTGACTATATCCCATTAGGTGGTGCTGTTGTCGACACTTTAAGGGATCAGTAAAAATATGTATTACAGTTATTGAAACGCCAACCTAAAAAAGAAACAACGTCGTAGAAACTACTGACTTCATCAAACAAAAAAAAAATTGGCGTAACTTAACCCGAGTAATGTAAAAATAGCATTTACATAATTGTAACAATAGTTGACGATTTACAAGTTTCAATTAAAATTCATTAGTACAGTCAAATAAACACGTTACTAACGACATCTGCCGTCACAATCGCACTTTACGTAATACTAACAACGTGAACGAATGTGTCTCGGATGTGACTCCTGTTTTATTTGCCAGAGAGTTTAATTTATGTAACGTCCGATTAACACTATTCTTTGTAGTGTCTTGTTTACGAGAACATTTCGTGGATTATTTTTATCGGTTGGCCGTGCAATATACACGGACAAATGGGTTTATTGTAATGGTTAGTGTAAATAAATCTCCTAACAAAATTTGTTTGTAGTCAACGTTTCGTATAGCGCAAATTGTGTCAATTGGCGTACTTTAAAGTTTATAGCGAAGAAGTGCATACAATTTTATGTATTAAAAATAGATTCAATTTAGAAAATAAAAAATAATAATTAAAACTCACACAGTTTCAGTTTTTCTTGTAATGTATTTGTTATGTATATTCCCTAGATGGCGCTGATAATAGATTCCCATAATAAAATATGTGATACTTTTTACAAGCTTTTATTTAGTTTCACCTGTCCTGTTTTTAATCAAATTTTGCAAGCTAAATTTCACCCACTTCCTGGCGTCTGATTGAGCTAAAATTTTACACACTGGTCTAGTCCTGATGACAATGCACGTTTATAATAAGCATGATGTGATACTGCTACCAGGATTGGCTCCAGACGATTGAACCCCTCAACGAGTAACAGTAGGGACTTGAAATTTTGCACTTTTTAACTATTTAGTTCTTTTTCTTATAGACAAATAATAAATTAAGCTTGTTTTTCTTAAAAAAATCTTTCAATTCACTTGTTACCACTAATTCTTTCGATCGACTCAGACGAAGGTTATAAGTTGTGGTCAAATTTTAACCACAGAGCGAGACCTGTACAAATAAACCTTGAATATTTAATCCTACTAATATTATAAATGTCAAAGTTTGTAAAGATGTTAGGATATTTGGATGTTTGTACGTCCTTCACGCTCTGACTGTTGAACGGATTAAGCTGAAACTTGACACAGATACTTTGCATTTAGGAATAGGACATAGGATTTTATCCCGATTATAGGTTCCCTTGGGATAAATCCAATAAATTTTTTAACTACTCTTTCGCGGGCGAAACCACGGGCGTCGTCTAGTTACAAATAATTACATTAGCATAAAACCATCCGTCTATGAAATGGCGTTGGACCGTGTCGAACGCTGATTGGTTGATGATAATAGAACCGATTGTATGCAAGAGTGAACAATTCAATCAAATGGTATTATATATAATTATCATTATTGTAAAATATTTGTCGTATAACTGTCTCATCATTATAATAATCGTTATTGTAATAATAATGTGCTATTATTATATTTAATATTCCGTCATAATTATACCTTATTATAACCGACGGCCATAATAAGATGATTCTAACAATTCTTAATTTGTCAAATTGTATTTAGTAGTTCAGAAATTCTGACGGAAAAGATAAACACTCAAACATACATAACGGTCAAAATCGAACTATTAACAACGTTAAAAATAATTATATCAAATTTAGAACAATTAATTAAATATTTACAGCTCCACGAAATTAATAACGATGAATGAGTATATGAATAAAAGATGCAACTTTTAACAATCGACAACTGATTTTGAACCTTGTGTTTAAACAAACAAGGACGTCTTAAAACATCAAAACACCCGTCAATTACAATTGCTCTGTCACAGAAAGAAGTTAACTTTCAGTCTCAATTTCTAGCTGATTGGTCTTCCCGTATTTGGTCGGTTACAAGCAACTCAATTTGAGCTTAACAATGAAAGGTGGAAGGTTCATTTCACAATGGCGAGTGTTCTCAAGTAGAAAGCGAGCGATCTCGACACAGTAATTTCGCTCTTTGACTTCAGTATGTGAGAGAACTGATTCGAAGTAATCAACGTTTCGCTGAAACGGTTCGCCACGGAATTACAAAGGGGTTTTTTATTGTCTTCAGTTAAACGGCTTCTAAGGTCTCGGTAAAGGTTTAAATTAAATGTGGGATAGGACAGTTAAATTAGGTTTTTAAATTGGGAGCTTAACTTTTGGTTAAACGCCACATAGTAGTACTTATGATGAAATACTGAGTTAATTAACCTTATTATTCATTAGATATAATTTTACTGTTCTTAATTATTAGTAACTATCTGACCTGGTAAACTTTGTACCACCCCAGAATCAATAAAAAAAGTTTAACGTTTTTCATATTTACCTTTTAAACCTTCCATGAACTTCCACAAATAATTTAAAAACAAAATTAGCCAAATCGATCCAGCCGTTCTTGAGTTTTAGCGAGACTAACGAACAGTAATTGATTTTTGTATAGAAGAGAAGAAGAAGATTAACTTATAAGAAGATTAACTTAAATACTTGTGCCAGATGGGGATATTGAACAAGTCTATAGTCTATAGTTGCTATAGTGATGTCTCGCCTTATGGTCAAATTTTGACCAGATACTACGTCTTTAGTATCACTAATTATGTGTAAATAAATAAATCATTCTTTCGGTTCGCTGAAAACTATATACATTTTTATCTAGAAAAAAGCCAAGCAAAATTCCCGGCAAAATATAGCGCAAAATAAATATACAAACAACCCGTTAATTTCCACGTAATTTGACAAGAAAAACAAAAATTCCCGCACACGGGTCCAATTCGACCTTACACTTTACACATTAAAGAACGTAAATAATTTATTTAGCGAACAAACGAGAAAAAACATTATGAGAAATGAGTAATGAGATTTGGACATTACGCGACACAGGTGGTCAATTAATGAAATTCCCGCATCGGAATTTTATCTCGGAAACTCCGAAACCCAACCCTTAATTTTGTAGGTTATTCACATCGAAAGGTCAAATTCACATCCATGCCATGTTGCCATGTTGCCAACTGCTAGTAATGATGAAAGTTTTAATACAAGATACAGTAAAATCCTAAGATAAAATTAATTATGTTTATACCTGACTTTATTAGACGGAGGGTAATATTTTCGAGTGTATGTATGTATGTTTGTTTATATTGTCCGTTTCTGTAGCACGCTCTAGAGTCATTAATTTGACTGCATTGCTAGACTGACTTCATGATAAATATATTTTTTATCATTTAGGTACTATTATTCTCTTAATTATTAGCTATATATGGACATACATACATTTCCCGGAAAACATAAATCTGCTTCTAACGTAGTCATGAAAACAGGATTTCAAGTTAATTAATCTAAATAAGTACGACTGAGTTAATGGCTCGAAAGACCAAACAAAATACGACAGAGAAATTCCCAATGTCAAATTGCTTACAAATTCCTACTCAGACCGATTTAATCCCAAATTTTCCTGAAACTAAGAAAATCAAAACAATTTGTGAACCATTCTTTTATTATTATGTTTGAATGTTGAGATGTTTGGATGTTGGTGTTGCCTTCATACACTAACTATTGCAGCATTGTACGATTATTATTGTAAGTTAAAACTTTTATAACTTACTATATTATAATGATGTAACTTTATTAACCAACTGCATCGTAAGTAGTATAATGTTTATCACGTGTATGTATGTCAATTTCTTTGGCAAGCTCTACAGTTCAAACGGCTTGATAAATTTCAACATGTGACGTCATTGGATTCTTCTCAATTCCGGGAATGACACCGGCTATATATATCCCTGAACCGTACAAAAAATATTAATGTGTAGTTGAATTTTTATTTTTCTATGAATTAACTAGTGGACCTGCCCTCGCTTCGCTTCGGTGAACCTATACCGAAACGAAGGTAAAAAAGGAGCCTAAGTTACTTCTTACTACATTAACTATCCGCCAGTGAAAGTCCCGTCAAAATCGGTTTCAGAGATTAGCCGGATCAAACAGACAGACAGACGGACAGACAGATAAAAATTAAAAAAAAAACTTGGTATGTGTACCGTGTATACATATGCATATAGTAATAAGCGGCTATTTATATTACAAACAGACACTTCAATTTTATTCAGTTGTATAGATGACTACAAAACCGCATTTTTGCGGACAAACTTGGGGGTTGAGTTTAGTTTAAAATAATACCACCGATTACTCTTCCGACCCTTCAAATATCCCTCTAATTTAATTACTTTCCAAACATTTCTCCTGCCCCGTCGATAAATGATTTCTTCGTGATTTTGATTCAACAATCAACTGTATAAAACGGGCCGTTTCTTCGGCCATTTAATTCCATTCTAATATGATTCTAGGTTATTTGGTGTCTTTATACCGTACTGCATTGGTACAGATTTATTTTTGAATAGGGGAATGAGATTCGGCTTTAAGAAATATAATTATATTAGGGTAAACTAAACGAATTAACTAACTAGACTTCTAGATAATGTTATAAACTAGTGACCGCTAGTGTTCCTGTAGTCAACAGAACTCTTTTGATAATTTTATATTTTTTCTTTTTGTACTTTTGTATTTTGTCCATTTTCATATTTATTACGTTGTCAAATTCAAGTAAATTACACATCACAGAATCATAAAAAATAGACGGAGCCATCGAAAAGTGACGAACGTAAAGTTTAGGTCAAAATTAGGTATAAAAAACAAAACAACCGATCCAATTAATGTGTCTAAAGAACAAACACAAAAAGATTACAATCCGGCCAACCTTATATGATTTATGTAGTAACATTTACATAAAAATATTTACTTTTCACGGCTTGGTGAGCGGATTACCAAAACACAAAACATTTCATATTAAATTTATTAATATTACAAGCTTTTATTTAGTTTCACCTGTCCCGGTGTTTGTAATGAAATCTTGCAAGCTTTTCACCCACTTCCCGGTGTCCGATTGAGCTAAAATTTTACACACTTGTCCAGTCCTGATGACAATGCATGTTTATATAAGCATGATGAGATACTTCTACCAGGATTGGCTCCAAACGATTGAACTCAACGATTAACAATAGGGACTTGAAATTTTACACTTTTTAACTTTTTAGTTCCTTTTCTTATAAGTGATAAAAGCTTGTTTTTTTTTATCTTTATTTTTTTTTATTTTATTATAGCTTATGGACCTGGAGTGCGGTCGAAATTTGACCATATGCTGTTGTAGACAAAAACTCTACACTTTTTCGATATCCTTGGTCTATGATAACGTCAACTGTCTATCAAAGGCTCGTCCAGTGGACATGTATGTAACATGTGTATTAAAAGTAGTGTTGTAATTAAACATACAATTATGCTTTCCAAACTTCTTCCCCCTTAAACTTTAACTATGCCAAGTCACAATCCTTATTTAGTCAGACAGAGAGTAGTTTATAAAACTCTATAAATAGAATATACATAACATACACAGTACTCCGAAAAAATAGCTCACTAAGGTTTCATTTCAATTGTAAGGAATCTGAAATAAATCTTGGGAACAATTTATAAAAATGTTGTTCCCAATTCTATTATTATACGAAAGGTCAGATATTACATCGTTTATTTTGATACTTTACAAATGAAACGTCCTGAAATACATTTTTATTAATAGATACTGAGGATTGTTTCCAATCTTACCGACTTCGCTTCGCTTGGTTAAACAAAATTCTAGTTTAATTAAATCAAGACTTAAAAAAACCCACAACGCATTTTTATCATCAAACAAAGCTAAGAACACTCTCGATAAAGTCATCAATATTATTTTTCAATGTGTTTTTGATTTTGGGACCCCAATAGAGTATATGCAGACATTCGATTATTCTTCCTCACTCTCACCCCTTCAACTTTTAAACGGCTCAACCGATTTCCACCAAACATGTTTAAGAACATACGCAGATTAGTCACATTTGTCTCAGACATACAGACACACTCACAGACACGTCAAACTCATAACACCCCTCTTTTTGCGTCAGGGGTTAAAGTAAATCTTTTTAAATGTAATTTTGTTTTATAGCAGGTTTTTCTAATAGATACTATAAATTTGGTTTTTAGGGTTCTGTAAAAAAAAGGTAAAAACGGTACCCTATTATTAAACTTCCACTGTCTGTCTGTTCGTCTGTCTGTCAGCAAACTGTATCTTATAAAGCATGATAGCTAGAAAGCTGAAATATTGACAAATTATGTATTTCTGTCACCGCTATAACAACAAATATCTACTAAAAATAGAAAAATTAAAATATCAAGTAGGGGTTTCCACACAATAGACGTGTGTTTTTCAACAAAACTTGATTTTATTTATAGATGATGGTACAAAACCCTTCGTGCGTGAGTTCGTCCCGCATTTTATATCTAAAATTCCAGATCAATATACTTAAAATCGTATGCCCAAAGTTTCTCTCTTACTCTATCTTTTCTTAAATAAAAGATATCTGATAAAATTGGTCATTCATCCAATGTCCGAGGCATCCATAAAATATATTTTATAACTCCGCCAAGATGAAGCACGGGAATGATGGACGTAGCCTGTAGCCTTCATAAATATGATCGTGTCTTTATTATTATGACCATTTTGTTTTTGATCTACGTAAAAATTATATTACACCATAATTATACTTGATGACCTCGTAGCTTAGTTCCGGGTACATTCCCGACTGGGTAAAAGTTTATTAACCGACTTTCGCGACTAAACCACTGAACCGATTTTGATGAAATTAGGTATGAAGATAGAACAGAACTTGGGAAAGGACAGGATACTTTTTATCGCAAAAAAAACGCGCGATATAACCGAATTCCACGTGGACGAAGCCGCGGGCGGAAAGCTAGTTTTAATACACAGGAGAATAGAAATTATTTGCAGAACATCTATTTCTTTCTTATTATAACCTACACTTAAATAAATTAGCAAGATATAACTACATTCTTTATGTACCCTAAAATCATCACTTGTCTCTATTACCGGTTACATAATGTACTACAATTCCTTACTACATAATGTACTCAATTTAAATAATTATTTTATTCACTCTTGCATATATTATCATCAATGAAATTGGAACACCTTCAATTATCACCATTTCATTGTGACGTCATTACGTGCGGATGGGTTTATGCAAATTTATTCAACGCGTAATATGTCCGAGTGAGTTGACTGGGGCTGTGGCTTCGTGGTTGAGTTCTGCGCTGTCCTGGGTTCGAATCTTATGTGTGACGTCATATTATAAAATATGTATACCTATAAGTAGACACAGGTGTCGTCAAAGGGAGGAAAGAAGGGGGCAGAAACAATTATGAGCATAGTAGTACTTATCGTTACAACCCACACTGTCCCACTACTAGGCTCAGGTCTCCTCTGACAATGTGAAGGTTGGCTATAGTTCATAGTCCACCACGCTGGCCAAATGCTGATTGTTAGACTTGACATCACCCTTGAGAACTTTAAGAAGTCAAGTGTAAAGCTTTTCTAACGATGTTTATGTTTATTCGTCACTAAACAAAACACAAACCAAAAATTATATAGACGCAGTCTTCGGAACACAGAAGCGTAGTAGGGAAAAACATAACGTTAATAACAAATAATAACGGTTTCAGGTACATTTCTTAGCAGACCGTGCTTGGGTGTCATAATGTCAAATCGTAAAAAAAGAAAAAAAAAATACTTTTTGTTCTGAACAAATTTTTTGGTCTGAGAAACAAAATTGAAACTGCCATTTCAGTCTAATTAGCAGACTGTGCTCGGCGACATATTATGTCAAATCGTAAAAAAAGAAAAAAAAACACTTTTCTTTTCTGAACACTGAGCCTATTAGGTATATTTTTTAAATTGCCATTTCAGTCCCTATCAATATAATAAAATGATGGAGTAATACACATACACTTACACAGACACACACACGCTCACATACATACACAAACACACAAAGATTTATCATAATTTAGCGTTACATAAAACTCGGGCAGTCCCACTCTACCAATACCTACAGAGAACCTGTTGCCGCTAATTTTATCTCCCTTAAAATTTCATCCCACACGACTCATCTGCCGCAAAATTAATTCAACAATTCTGTCACAATATTGAAATTTACATAATAATCCCGAGTTAGATGAATACTGCGCTCCGCCATCTTGTTTCGCGTATAGAAATAAAATGGCGCTCATTGCTGTAATAACTGATCGTTAGGGAAAATTGAATACGACCTGAATGGGGATTTTGAACTTTTACTGTATCTTGAAACTTTTAGAAGATAACCGTAGGATTCTTGTAACATAATCGTTATCAAATTTATCATCATTCTAATTCAGAAGTTTAAAATTAAATTTATTATTTTTATTATTTGTGGGAACCCTTTTTGGGTGAACATTTTTAAGTATATAGTTTTTTATGTTATGATGAAATACTTCTTTATTTAAAAACGAAAAGTCGAATGCTCCTTTCACCAAAGACGTGCCTAAATTGTTCAAATGGGGATGCATTAAGGCATAGAAATCCAATAAATAACTTCAATGTGCGAAAGCTAAGTTGCATAACTCGACCACTGAAGTCGCACTGAACGTTTGACAAAATCACTCACAACTGGAGTATGCAGACAGAGGCCATTTCTACAATCAGTTGTAGAATCAATGGCTCGGTAATAAAGCCCAACTAACTTTATACGGAATACTTTATAGTGATGGTATTGAGATGTTTCGGATACGGTAATTTCCGTACATTATTGGTCTAAAAGAAAAACTGCGGCCATACTAAGAACTTAAAAAAAGCATAAATACGGTCGAATTGAGAAACCTTCTCCTTTTTTGAAGTCGGATAAAAAATATACGAATATGGACTTAACCTTTTAACAGCAGTTTATTTTTTATTTTAGCATATCAGCTTATGAGTTAAATAAAAACTCAAATAACTCAAAAAAGTCAGTAAAATTGATGACATTGGCAGTAAAGTTTGGGCAGTAAAATAAATGAAAACGATCAGTAATAAATATATTTTTCGGCAGTAAAATAATTAAATGGGCAGTAATAGTGGGCAGTTATAAAGTTGCAATTGGTCGGTAACTTGTGAGCAGCAACTTGAGGGCAGTAACTCGTAGGGTTAAAATAAAGATTTAATAGGGCAAACGAAATTTAAACCTAACCCTTACCTAACACACCTTCACATTTTAGTGTTCGTCGTCAAATAACGCGTTTTTTACTTAACTTTTTGGTATGCCATTTTATGAGTTTTACTGCCCACTTAATTGAAGTCTACACGATTATCATTTTTGTATAATTGGATTATGTCACAAATGTCGTCGGAAACCCGCGTCAGCTCCTCCTTCCGAACGAGTAAAATCATACCAACCTAACCTAACCCAACCAAAGACCATTAACAATGAGATTTTTGTCAAATTCTTTTCATTATTTAAAAATAATAATTTAAACTGCCCACATTAACTGCTTATAATAACTGCCCAATATAACTGGCCAATTTGTTTTAAATTACTGCTCATGTATTACTGCCCAGTTACATATTGAACTGCTCCTTTTATGATAAAATCACCGGCACTTTGTATTTTTAGTACTGCTCATGTTTTACTGCCACACTTTTTATTTTACAACCCAAAAAATATTTTACTGCCCAACTCATTATTTCCACTGCTCAATTTAACTGCTGAGAGTTTTAAGTTACTGACCACTTTAATTAGTGCCTTTTTTTAAACCCATATGCTTTGCGTTTTTTAACTCTTAATTTTGGGGATTTAATGTTCTTCTGTCCACGATAAAAAGGTGAAAAAACCTGCACAGCAGAAAGTTCTCTATAAAGTTCTCAAAGGTGTGTGTAGTCAGCCAATCGGCACTTGGCATGTGAACTATAGCCTGTAACCCTCACATATTGAGAGGAGACGCGAACCCAGCAGAGCAGTTTTAGGTTGTGATGATGATAATTATTATTTTTAGATATTTTCGGATATCTGCTACCTTCGGATACGTATCCGAATCGTCCCATCCCTGTCTGTAACGTGACATAACTCTGTTAGAATGGTATCTTGAACTCAACGGCAGGCAACAAATGCTCACTTGTGGAACTATGTCGTTTGAAGTTAGTTGTTTCAAAACTATCGTGCAGGCCTGTACGCTTCATTAACTCTGGATAACGTTGACTATTATTGATGTTTTCGTCTTTATATCTATATTCATATCGACGTAAGAAAAGAAAAAAGATGTAAGTAAAAAATTCCAAGTTATAAATCATATTATATCCATGCCTTAAAGTTTTCAAGTTAATATTTTTTTTATAAGACTTTGGAACAGTTAACGTTTATCGAAAACTTGGACTTTTTTACTTAGAGCAGTTTTGTTTTATCGGGATTTTTTATAGGGTTATTGAAAAGCCGTCATAGCAAAAGTTGTTCAATACGATGAGTATTTACGAAAGGGACATGAAACTTGAAGATTGTAGTACCTTATGTGGAAGCAAAAAGCTTAAACAAGCTATAAGGCATTGTTCCCAGTAAGCATTGAACTATAAGCGGCCGAGTAAGACGCAATTGGCGAACTGAAATTCGACTTAGCTGTAAACTCAGGTCTATTTTCGTGCGTCGCAACCGGTCTTGCTTTGAGTCGGCATTTAGTTGGGACACTCAGCGTACGTACTATTGGCACGTAACTACGAGCGTACGAGCGGAAAACTAGCAAACTGTGGACACTCCATCTATCTCGTATATCTGTCTATCTATATATATATAACAAAATTGAAAGTTAGGGGGGCTCTGTTTGTCTGTGTGTTTGAAAGAGCACCACGCCAAAACGGCTGATTTGACAGAACAATGGATGAAAACCATAAATAATCCTAAACTCAGGGCATTACTAAGGCTTTATTTTATTTAAATCAGTCCACTCTATCAAAAATTATTGCAATTTAAGGTTTGTATGGGATTTCTTTAACTGACGTAACTGACAGACGTGGTCAGCTATATCGAAAAAACATGCAGTAGTAGTTACTTATTTTAACCTAAAATATACACCAAAGCGAAGCGAGGACGGGTCCACTAGTTTCAAATATATTAAAAGGCGTACTAAACCAATACGCCGCATACTTCGTCTGCCGCTAACAGTTTGCCTACTGGACACAGCCTAAGAGACAAAATGCGCAGAACAATGTCTGCCCAGCCTTCTAGTGCTTCTATAAATGCTAAGGACAGTAATTTTCACAACCTAGCATTGTAGGCTTGTAGTATAATGAATATTCTTACGTAAGAATAATTCAAACCACGCTCATTATTTTCGTAATTAAGTTCCACCAATTAATTCACAGGTTTACTAGGTTGCGTGCGACCCTACCGGTACCGTGTCGAAGGGCGGGTTGATAGAACAACCATGATTTTGACGTAAATTCAGGATAATAATAATATTATTTTAAACTGAATAATAAAATCGTTCAATGTACACAGCAAATCGTAAAACACATTTTAAAATGATACGCGTAATTACAATTAACTTAAAATAATAATATTCGTGAGATATAGATAATATAGATATCTAACCATGGAGGTTGAAGAAATAGAAGTGGTAATATTTCACAAAAAGAAGCAAATATAAGCATACCCGGTCTGATAATACGAAAACAATCCAATTGGGCTATTATTTTTCTTTAAAGTTCGAAACGAAACGGCAAATAGCTATCGTACAAACGATAGGTAACGCATACAATTTGGCGGTTACTTACAAGTTCAAATCTGTTAAGCCGCAAATGATTTAAAGGCTATAGAACTAGGAATGAGATTAAATACAGTCAAATTGTTTTGACTTGTCCTATTTAGCAAGCAGCTTTGTGCCGTAAATCACATATTTTCATATTTTTCACACTTTTGTAGCAATATTTAGATGATTTCAACACTTACATATCACATTAAATGTTTACAAAAATTACTTTAGAAATGAAAAATTTGTTTTAAAAGCAAGAAAATTAAAAACATCGGTCTTTACATAAGTCCGTTCGTTAATTATTAGCCTCCTTCTAGCCCAGTCGATAGAAAACTCATTGTCACCCTATTAATGAATTACAATCTGTATCATAATTCATAATATAAGATTCATACAGGTTATAAAATACGACTTCAGTATAACTACCCCGTAGGAATATTATCGCAAGCCACAAAAGTGCGTTTTTACATTTCCCATTAATCACCTCATTTTAATGTATTTCATCCTCTAAAGTAAAAATATTCGTAAAATTATATTAAAGGTGCACATGAAATAGAATATGTTACTCAAACACGAAAGTTTGAAAGTATAAAACTTTTGAATTCAACTATTTACTTAATCTTTAGGAACTAAATCACATAACGAGTTAGAATGCGTGTTAGAATTATTATGTGTGCAAAATGTTGTTTCTCAGCAAGTGAATTCTTATTGAGATTCTTATTAAGTAATATTCTTTTTGAGAAATAAATTCTTAAACCGTTACGAGAAAAAAAGAATTTTAAAATATTAAAATGATAAAATATATTACAAATTACATAAATTACAACAATTTTACATCATTACAACAAAATTAATTATTAATTTAAGACTCTCCTGAAAATTAAGATAATGTGGGTTACGACATTATTCGTAAGAGGGCGCAATAAATTACATACGACTTGTATGACGTGCTTGGTGTAAAAATTGCTCGCAATGTTTTACATTATGAAACACATTCTCTACAAATAACGATAAAATACTCAAAGAACGCACAGTTCTTGCCAGTTTTGCAAC
>LGAG01000066.1:77469-88904 GCA_001278395.1 Lerema accius
TGTTCGGTAACCCTTTTAACCTGTTAACCCTTTTGACAGGGGGTTACTAACCGATAGATTTCGATTATTAACCTAACCGAAAAGAACTCTGGTTTAGATGGTCCCTTAAAGTACCTCGACATTAGCACCAACTTCTGGGGCCATTAGTACCAACTTCTGGGGCCATCACCACCAACTTCTAGGTCTAATAAAACATAGGCGGTCCCTCTAAACTACGTCACAAAATTCTAAATCATTAAGCACCAAATACCTACTTTAAGAGGACATAGGATATGAAATCTCATTAGACAAAATCCGAAGGTTTGTAATTACCCAACAATCCATTTCAAGAGACCAGTAACCCCAAAATCAAAACTCCACACGCAAAGGTAAGACATAAAATAAAAGGTAATTACACGAAAATTTAATTGGGAAGTTTTAATGGAATCCCAAACTCATTATTGAAAATTTTATCGTGTAATAACCGGATTCGGAGAAAATCAAATGTAATATGGTCGGTATCTATGTACGTATATATTTATCGCATAGTTAACGTTTACATTGAGAAGAACTGCAAGAAGCCAAATTTATTAGTCTCACACACTAGTCAATCGGAAAGTCCCGTTTAGAGACAGTTAACGTTGATATTAACATCTTTCAGTTATAGAATATAGATAAATTCTTTATATCTTTTTACTAGCAATCGCAATATATTTTATAGCTGCTCCTCTCCTAATCATCTTAGCGTGATGTTACATAGCCTATAGCCTTGCTCTATAAATGGACTATCTTACACTAAAAGAATTTTTCGAATCGGTCCAGTAGTTCCTGAGATTACCGCGTTCAAACAAACAAACTCTTCAGCTTTATATTATTAGTATAGATTTGAAATAGTATAGCTAAATATCATCTATAGAGATTATTTAAAAGGAAATAAAATATTCATCCTAATTATCTCCTCAAAGTTCACGAAACCAGTGTTGAACCAAGTTCAAAGTTCACCCTCTGTTCATAAACAGGGTAGTTAACTGATTTGTACACCCACGCATCCATATGGCGGTTTTGCCAGCGGTTCTCAAACTTTGACGCGAAACGTAGCCTTTTTTCGACTGGCCAAAATTAGGAGGATATTAAAAAAATATAGCTTATGTTACTTTCACAATTGAGAATTACCCAATTACAACCCATTACGTAATTTTCATTAACATGATGTAATATTTAATTTTGTTATGAAATGTAATTTAAACTTTTACAGCCTTTTAAATTTTTTTTAATTAAACAAATAATCTGAATATACGCTCGACTTTCAATACAGTTTTAAAAATAATAGATTTCTCTGCAATACGGTAACAATTAGATTTGTAATCTTTACCATCTCGACGACTTTCAGCACTAACAAGAGAAGGTACCGTACACTTTGAGAAACACTAGCCAACGTAAAACTTTGACCTATGACCTGACGTGGGTAGTTAAAATAATAATTTTATTTATGTTGTTTATTACCGCTCGCGCCAAATTCGAGAGCCCGACCGACAGCTGTAACAGCAAAATGTCACAACCATAAAACACAATTTTATTTTTCCTTAATTGCTTATTTTTTTAATATAAAACTTTTTCTTATTTATTTCATAGCTTTTAAAAATAGCCTATGTCACAGTGAATGCGAATTCAATGTAGTTTATATCCATTAAACCGCTTAGTCTGTAGAGCTGGCCAAAGAAATGGGCATTCATGCGTTCAAAAACATTACCCTTTATTAAGCACAATCGGGTAAAAAGCAGTCAAACCTTTCGAGTCGTTCTCAATTCAAACTCAACCAAATCAATTTACTTTTTTAAACAAGACGTAAAACTAAACCTGTCCGCGTGTAATAGGGTCATAAACACAAAATACAGATAAAATAAAGCACATTTGACACCAGTAACTATTCAATATTACGAACGGTATGTCGTACGAATCGTTATTTCACAGCGCTTGTCTCTCTGTTATTTATTTCGAGGAAGCTATATAAAAGTCAGCGGCACGGAATGTCCGCGTCAAATTAATTTTATCTGTAACAGGTTGGAGTGATGTATAGATTTAAATAGTGGAATTTTGGTGTTACTGCCTTAGTAAGCGTGGCTTCGCATACTTAACTAATATTTTTAAGGGCAAGGCTGGCACGTATTTGTTTATGATTTGGTATTGTTGAAGCTTAGATAGAGAATAAGCGTAGAAATCCAATTATTTTGCAATAATGTTAAAAACAAAGTGCAGCTTAGCAATCCAATTACTTTGGAATGGCTGTGTTTAAAAACATTTAATTATAATTACATCTATTTCTAAACCAGACTATACAAATGACCTAGAACAAATAGAATTTATATAGGCCTAATTTAAACCACGCTTCTTTTGAAAGTCTGTTCGATTTCACCACTGTTTTAGATACTAAAATATGATCATGTAATAATAGAATTTATTGGATGAAACTAGTATCTAATACTTGTTTATCTTGAGAACTAAGGCTATGTACACACGACACATTGCGATAACGTCAAGGGTAGTGGTGAGAACTATGCTTAGAGGAGTGGAAACTAGTAAAGCGGAAAATAAAATTGTTTTTACTATACTACTTTATGCTGCTCTACAGCTGAGCAGTTAGCTGGATGTCAGTTACACTGAAATCAAACAAGTCAGAGGAAAAATCGAGTTACTTACTTCGTTTTAAGTAGCTTAGTAAAAGTTTAACTATTCAAATTAAATTTCGTTACATAAAAAATAATTTACTTACTTAGAATAAAACCACATTATGTAGTTGTATGTTACCTGTATATAATTTAATGATAATTCCTGATGTCTATATGGACATTGTAGAGCAATTATCTGATAGTAACAAAGCTTAAAATCTCGAAAACAGTAACACTTTGGTTGAGGTCATTTTTTGACATGTGGTAGATCGACCTTTGAGCTATCTCCCACTGGCTTATTTCGTACAACTTACGGGACACTGTATAATGTATATCGATAAACAATACCTAATATATCATCGGTAAAATAAAAGTTAAACCTACATATTCCTACACTCTTCTCATCTGCACGCCTCGCCACGTCAATATAAACGTAGCCTAAGCCTTGAAAATTAACTATGTCAGTAAGTACGCATATTTACTGTGAAGGTCGTTTGCGTGTGACCAAGCCTCTAGTTGCGGTCCCAGTTTGGGCGCCAATTTTAGTTTAGGTCAAAGTTTGACCTTTTCACAAATACACGCATCAAATTAAGCATGGGGTATACGGGTAGGGTCCCATAGTTAGTCCTATCGAAACTTATTTCAATAAAATATCAGTTTACCAAACCTTCTCTTAATTAGAGAGGGTAGACTGAAATCAAAATTTTAACTTATTATTATACTTGTGTATTTTTTATCCGGTTAGTTCTATATTTTACTGATTGTGCCAGATTTAGGGTAATGTTTTTAGTAGCGTATTTCTTCAATTTTGTATGACTAGCAACCGCCCACGACTCCACCTGCGTAAATTT
Source organism: Lerema accius (assembly GCA_001278395.1). NCBI lineage: Eukaryota > Metazoa > Arthropoda > Insecta > Lepidoptera > Hesperiidae > Lerema > Lerema accius. Next base: position 80,966 of record LGAG01000066.1, read on the forward strand.
CCCGTTTTCGCAATATTTTTTATTGCTGCTCCTCTGCTATTCATCTTAGCGTGATGTTATACAGCCTATAGCCTTCCTCGATAAATGGACTATCTTACACCAAAAGAATTTTTCAAATCGGTCCAGTAGTTCCTGAGATTAGCATGTTCCAACAAACAAATTCTTCAGCTTTATATTATTAGTATAGTATAGACAAGATATGGTGTGTCATTGAATTCAATTCGTCTCGATTGAGAGTGACATAGACTTTAAATTTTTTAAATACTTAAAAATTTTAGCTGTATTTTTGGTTCTCTATTATTAAGGATAAAGCTCTGCAAATTAATAGGACAGATTAATTTCCCATTCCATTCATTTCCTATCATCGATACAAACATGAGAAAGAACTATGATAATAAATGTTATCTTCATAAACCAGAGCGATCTCTGTCATATTACAATATCGACCCTATCAAAACGACCATGTTTATTTGACCGAAAATATATTACTCATTTCCCTCGCGTTAATATTAATGTAGCATTTGTCGATACGATTTTCACGCTTCGTGTTCACAACGAATATAATATCAGTTTGGGAAATATTGTTGATGGAATTAATATTGTTTTTTCATTATCTTGTTACGAGGCTACGTCTGGAGAGTACTGCTTTTAGAGTGTATGTATGTAGGTATGTATACCTCGTTTTTTTCGTCGTGATTTAAAAGGTAAACAATCTTGGCACTACTTATATTTATTTCATTAATTTAAAAAAATATTTAGAAATTGTACAGAAAATTATTTTAACGTTAAATTATTGTTTATTCTTTAATTTTTTTTTATTTGTCTGTCTTATTTTTAAATTGATAATTACGATTAAAAGACACTGTAAGATTGTTTACTTTTTAAATCACGATGAAAAAAACGAGGTATATGCGTGTATAGCTTGGTAAAAAAGTCCTGAAATAGAATTTAATTGTTTAATTGTTAGCAACACTCCAACTGTTCCGTCAGTCAGTACAAGTTTTGTCATTTCAAAGAGTTGTTTGTCAATGTAGCGCGTTCGGATAATTTTAACACTTTTTGATTTTGCATGATTACTTTGGTTCACGCGAACTAAATTGCTGGAAGACGCTAATTTGATTATCAGAAGTCTATAGAGATCATGTGTGATAATAATAATAGCTTCTCATATATTCAGTCAATCTTCACATTAATCAAAAGTTGAAAAAATGTTCAAAGTATCAAAATCGTTCTATTTGTATTAAATAGGGATATAAGTTACACGATAGTGACGCCTTTATTATTTTTATGACGTTTTTGCTAAGCTACAATGTACGTATGTCCATTTTTTGGCACGCTCTACAACTCAAACGGCTTGACAGATGTTAACATTGCGATCGTCGTCATTGTGAAAATTACATAGGCTGTATTTTTTTATTGTAAATAATTTTTTTTTGAGGTTCGGTTTTTTGTTTTTTTTTTTTCAATATCTACTAGTATTAAGCATGTTTAATGGTTTTATTTGATCGTGTACAGTGCATATTTGATGAAACTGTAAAGTTTTTTCATGCAAGTTAGGTAAGATTTTCAATTATTTCAATAAAACTGCTGATAAAAAACTGACTATTTTCATAAGTGGTTTTGAACTTATTACCTACTTGTTATTAAGCGGAGAATAAGCGAAAATTCCCAATGTACTGCATTTGTAACTTCATTAAGAACAAAAGACGAACATACATACCTACATTAATTGTGGAAACTTCACAATGACGCCTGATTGAGCCGAAACCAATGGAACAGAGCCAGGTGGAGTTAATTACGTTTTGATTTAGTATTGTATTTCTCTTCAAGTTGAATTTAATATTATTATATTCTGACAAATCTCCGTCGTAATAAAGAGGACTGGAACTTAATAATACTGGAAAATAAGAAATTTCAGTTATACAAAGCACTATTGAACATCCTACTAATATTATAAATGTGAAAGCATGTAAAAATGTTTCGATATTTGGATCTTTGTAAGTCTTTCACGCTCCAACCGTTGAACGGATTAAGCTGAAACTTGGCATAGATAGTTTGGATCCAGGAATAGGACATAGGACAGATTTTATCCCGTGTATAGGTATCCTTGGGATCCAATATTTTTTTATCAACTCTCTCGCAAAGCCGCGGGTATCGTCTAGTAAGTAATAATAATAATATAAGTAATTATATTGAAGAATTCAGTATTAAAATACATAAGTTTCTTTATTGAAAATTCCGAAGGCAACTTCATGAGATTCTATAAAGTATCAACTAGTCTGGCAATTATTATGAGCCGCGACTATAATAAAGATATTAAGTATTTTTTTTGGGTTTAGTAGGAAATCGGAACTTTATAGTCTCTTCTTATTCAACCGTTTGCTTTGGATCTAGCTCAGATCCCTTTAGGACCCATAAAAGTAATAGTAAATACAGAGTGTTCGTATACAATAGGGTTGTTTCCTGATACTTGGGATTATTGTGTTTACCGAATACATATGTTAAAATACATGTAAAAATTACAATCTGCAAACTTTTACTTAGATAAGTTACGTTTAACAAGATTTAAGACATTTTAAAGCTCAATGGGCAAGTCCATTTTAAAAATACAAAATTTATTAAAAATAAAAATACCATTATACAATACGTATGATTTATAGCGACTTTGGTTAATAAACCATATTCATAAACGCAACATTGAATATAGCTATCGAACAAATTTCATATTCACTCCATACAAAGTAGCGCGAAGTGACGTCACAACGTGTAACGTCATTGTATGGAGCGTTTTTGGGAAAGTCTAAGAATGTGAATTTCAGAACGCGATATCTTGTAAAGTTTTGATATGAGCAGAGTGATTCCTTCACCGAAGTAGCTATTATTGTGCGATGTTTCATTAAATAACAAAAAAAAAATATTGTCAACAAGCCCATTGCGACTAACAAAGTGACGAACAAAAGTCTGTCACTCACTTGCCGTATACTACCGAGTGGACGGCTTCATATATTCGAGCGTTATTAACGTTCGTCATTTTTCGGCTTTATAGCTCCGTCTATTCTTTTTATGTCTTAGTAGGTTTAGTTTATGTCTTAGTTATGTTAATCTTAGTTGGAATTTAGCACGACATATTTATGTCCTCCCCTATTGGGAAATTGAAGTTGTATCTTTTTACGTCTACTACATTGTTGTGGGATTGTTAGATTAGTCTTTCAAACTTATTATGAGTCTTCTTATACTATTTTTAAGGTTCAAATTTCCTCGACTATCTTAATCCATGCCTTCGAGCTAATCCTGTAACTTTTAACAGTAAATTAATAAAATTTGTTTCTTTCTAAGTCAGACTACTTGCAAATCTAGCCGTCCTTGACTGATGATTTTTAAATCACTCTGGTTCATTCAAAACTCCATTGTGTGTTGCAGAAAGGTGGGTAGAACAGTTTCCGCCACATTTCTCCCATTGTTCTTACGGCATTGTCGTAGTAGAATCGGCATGGAAAATTGGCATAACAAAGGCGATTTTCTCATAATACCCTAATGTTTAACGCCATTCAAATTTAACGTCTACTCAAGGTAATTGTCATTAATAACATTCATTTCATTATGCGTTTGAGACTTAAGGCCGTGTGTACTTAAACGCGTTTAATCGTACGTTAGAACAAATGTCGTTGGGATTGATGTGGAGAAGTTGCCTGCAAAAGGTGATGCGCTAATTAAAATTAACCCTGTATAACTTTAAGATTAGTTTTTCTGTATTTTTTATGTAATATCATAAATTAAGTTGTAGTAGATAAGTAAAAATATAAATCCTAGCTACACACTCCGATTATATTTTCACGAAACGAAAAGAGTTATTGAACAACAAACATTCTCTTCTTTATTTCGTCCACAACAAACACCTAATTATCAAACTTTCATTCTAGATTACAGTTCCAATCGTTCCAAGAATCAGAATAACTGGCAGAAGCCCATAAATTACAATTCCTAGAAACAATTCCAATATCCGACGACTGAATAAAGCCTAAGAGTTGTGACAAAAACTGGAATAAACAAAACAACGTTACGCGGAAATGAGTTTTGGATATAGGGTTTTGTGACATAGATATACCTACCCATCCAAATATCACATAATATACAATTATCTATACATCTATACAACTGAAGTGTCTGTTTGTAATATTAAAATAGCCGCTTATAACTAAATGCATACTTATACACGGTGTACCGTTATATCAAAATATTTTTTTTTTATTTTTGTCTGTATGATCCGGCTAATATTGGAAACGGCTGAACCGATTTTGAGGGGACTTTCACTGGCAGATAGCTGATGCAGTAAGGAGTAATCTAAGCTACTTCTTTTTTACCATCGTTTCGTTTTCTTTGAAACATTCAATTGTTTTGGATATACGAGTATCAAGAATGAAAGATTAGAGTTTGGAGATGTACGAAATAGAGTAAAAGAAATGTATAATAATAATTAAAAGTGGATAATACAAGTATTTATTGAAGAGAATATATTTTATTACAATCCTGGCGCAGTGTAATAAATGTTAAGTGTTAAAGTAACCGAAAATTCAGGAACAAATATACGGAAGTTTTTCTTCAAATTATCGATAAAATTGTCTTATTTACGTTCATACTAATTTATGGCCGGGATATAGGAAACTAAGGGTGTATTCACCCCTATTATTAAAATGATACCGATCACCGTCTTCAAAGCAGCATAATTATCCTTCGAACGTCCTGTCTTGCATTACTGCCTTACTTTTACAACTTTTAGTAGAAAACATTGAATCAGATAAGAATTGTGCCCAAGTTTTTGTTCCGTCGCTTTATTTACGACAAAATTACCTTTCTTGGTGATTTATATGTAGTTTTAGGGTTCTGTAGGTGAGCCAAAAGTTCTGTTAATTGCATATATTTACTTTTATAGTATAAGTGATTAATAAATTAGTAATACTAAATTATCATCGTCTGTCCCTTCTGTTCACACAATTAAAGTCAAATAAATACCACTACGTCACGAATATCGTCGGAACTCCAAATCGCGGGGTTCCTCCTTCCTTAAACGTTAACTTAACCAACGTTCCTTTAAGCTACTTAGCTAAAGAGAAGTACTGCCTATTATTATTTTATTCATAAACACATCACTCAAGCCGCTGACCGCCAGAAATTAAGACAAGCAATCATAAACTTCGCGTCAAGATCACGATCTTTAGTAAAGAGATTATGAGAGATAGATAGAGAGAGAGCTTACCATTCTTATGTCCATAGTATCCAGTGCCGGAAGAAGATCCGCTGCCGGTTGAGGAGCCCTGAGGAGGACGGGCCTCATCATCTACCTCCAAGGGTAGCGGGTTCGGATCCATGTTAGATCACTGACATCACTCCAACATCCCAACATCCACTCTACACTTCACTGATACCTGCAAAGAGGAATTCGATTTTTTATATAATTTGCCACGATCGGACATGCTTTAACAAATTTAAATTTTTTTACAAAAACAATTTTTTTTTAGGAATATTTTTTATATCTATTAATTTATAGATTTATTTTATTATATATTATAGAAAATTATTCAATAAAATGGGTACCTTAAAATACAAAAAAAAATTATATGCTTAATATGTTATAATGTACTTATATAATTTGTGATCAAAATTCGATTATTTAATAGCTCAAACAATAGATTAATATACACTCATTTTATTTCAATTCAACTTCGTACACAACCTGCATTTGTTATACATACGAACCCTACATGAATTTATATATATTTTAGGACTAAATTTTCCATAGATGGCGTTGTGAAGTATTCCATAATCCGATCCAATCGATACTAATCCAGATAATTATGAAAGTTATTGTAAAATTTTGTCTACAAATCGACTCCTCTAGTTTTCTTTGACGTCTTGATGGAAGAATAATACAGTAAGTATTAGGTATTATATTACATTGATCAGTATAGAATTCACATTAACCACATCAAAGAGAATTTAAAATTCTTTTACGAGAGCAAAAATGGTAAAGTTTTCCGCAAATCCGATTGCAGTCGAACATGGATTAACACGCACGCTCCGAAAATTCCATTTTAAAAGACAATGCCAAAGTTACAGTATTAAAGTCGGCAATGCATACGAATGGATCACAGAGAGCTGGGTATTGATGAATGAATGGATGAATGAATTGATGAATGAATGGATGAATATTTAAAGTGAGTTATGCGGTGCAAAACACATATAGGTATTTTATGTAACAAATTAAAGACAGGGCAGACGTTGATTTATTACCCGACAGGGCCAGTAGGAGGGCATTGTTTTTCGAATAATGATTGGGAGTGTGGGAAATGTATAGCTGTATCTGTATTTATTTGTGTTCTAATTCAAATTTAATTAGTAAATAATATTATGTTTGTAAATATCAGTTGCCGCTGCATTTAATAGGAAATTCATTATGAACGAAATTTCATGCTCGTTCGTTTAAATTAACTTCTCATTTAGCGGCTAATCTCTGAACGGAACATGTGTTGAAATGCAGCAACGAATGTTGAAAGTCTAAATTACACATAAATATATTTATGACGTACTAGTACCGGGACGTTGATCCGCCTAACATTTTAGTTTTATACCTCTTAAATTTCTGCATCAGATATTCTTGACCTTAGATTTTAAATTTTTAGTAAATACACATAATTTACTAAAAGTTTTGAGCGTATTAGATACTAATTAACACTTGCTACGGTGAAGGAAATCGTGAGGAAACCTACACACCTGAGAGTTCTCCATAAAGTTCTCAAAGGTGTGTGAAGTCTGACAATCCGCACTTGACCAGCGTGGTGTACAGCCTGTACCCCTCACACTGTAAGAGACCCGAGCCCAGCAGTGGGACAGTTAATGGGCAAGTAAATAAAAAATCCTTTTCCATACCCTGAACGTTTCAACATAAGATTAACTTCACAAAATCAATTGTTGTTAAGCCAAACTGTCACGAAGGATTAACTTGCCAACGGCTCTGAAACTAGTTGCACACTAAGAGCTAAACTAGTTAAGGTCACTTGGCTAAAGTAGTTTTATAGTAGTAGACAGTTAAACTATATTTATTTTGTTTAAAAGAATAATCCTTATAGAACTAACTCCTCTTTGATGGAATAGATCAACGACAATTTAAACGCGGATCAGGTTGTTAACCCTTCACTATAACAGTCATCGATCTTATCTTCATTATCCAACATTTACGATTTTTTTAAGTACTTGTGATGTTTAATAAACGATACAGTCGCGGGCGCCTCATCCGAATCCGCTAGATGGCGTTGGTTGTCGGTTGTTGAAATACCGCAAAAGGCATGCGCGTCTGTTGTGAATAAAACTGGTACGGTATATAATTTAATATTAAGACTGACTTAAGACTAATTAGACTTAAGACTACTTACTCTACTGACAGTACGTCATAGTACTTAATAAACTTAGCTTAGCTATCTTTAAAGCTCCACTCCGGCATAGCTTATCTCGTGTTGTACGATTAGCTTAACCAGCTTTCAGAAACACGAACGTTCACGCAGCGCTTATAAAACATTAATCCGTAAGCTAATACTGAAGTTCTCTATTATTCTAGAAGTTATGTTCACGTGAATCTGACGGGTTATGTTGCCTCTATACCTATTTAAACTAGGTTAGTACGAATGTAGAATTCTGCTAGTGATATATTTGACGACCCTGCGACTTAGTTTAGACGGAAAATGTTTTGTAAATGTGTCTTGAAATTTAAGGGAATATTATCTGTAGGTGAAGGGTTAAAATTAGGCTCCCTTGGAGAGTTATAGTCGAGTTTCGAACACATTCATGTATAGCTAAAAACATTCATAACTAAACTTATGGACGTAATTTTTGGGGCAGTCCATCGATCACGTGATTTTTTTTGGCATTTTTATACCAACCTTTTGGT
>LGAG01000066.1:90568-102083 GCA_001278395.1 Lerema accius
AAAACATACACCGAAGCAAAGCGAGGGCGGGTCGACTAGTTAAGTTAATACTCAAATGTGCGAGAGAATTATCAAATCGCGTTTGCCGATAACACCATCACTATGATTATGACGTCACTGATTAACCACGCAACCCGGTTTCGACATGACGCGAATATTACGTCACGCATTTCGAACATGCTTTGACTATTAATTATACTCTGAGTCCTTATTTGAACCTAGCTATACCTTATATTTGTGGTATGGTAGCAAGGTTGTAAATTGTCATGTTATTACCCTACTGCCCTAGTAGGAAGGTATTGTTTTTCAGTCGTGTGTGTGAGTAAATTTTTTTAGCTCGCTCTGAAGCCTAAACTCCTCGAAGTTTAACAGAGCCACGACGTGATAACGAATGTGTTCAACTTCATTTATTTAAGTTAAAAAAATATATAGATGGCAGCACTGTTTATGTACTACGTGGAAATCCATTGGAGTCTTCTATACAGTCATTTCAGCAAACGCGCTTACACGCGCTATGATACGCGCTTCAAAAAACCGGACGCGCGTAAACTGTCATATTTATATGTGTTTGCTCGAACCGGTAATGTCGTTCTGTCAGTATCAACATTGATACGAGCTTAGAAGCGCGTCAACACTCGTACAAGTTGCGCGTGTCAAAAGGCGCGCCTATACGTGCCTACATGCACTTCCAAAGACGAGCTTATACGCGCGTAAAAACGCTAGCCTGAAACCGCCCTAACATCTGATGTTGTCATTTTAACGTTGGCAGCACTTAACCTGAACATTCAAATTTCGAATGCCTCCTTTACACGAATGACTTGCAAAAATTCAGTGTAAAAATCCCCCGTACTCTTCATAAATATTGCACACTTTATATACGTCCGAAGGGTACCAAAAGAGATTTGTATTGCACTTCTGACTACCATTGTACATTTCCTGCATTTTAAAATGACTGAACACACCTTTGCTAGAATATATCATGAGCATGAAAAGTGGTTCTGGAATTTAAAAATGGAATAGTGCAAAGTTAGAACGGAGTGGTATTATGAATACGGGGTGAATGATATGGAAATGAGGATGACTTTAAGAACTTTTCTTCAAGACTGTACCTACTAATACAGGTACAGTTTGATAGAAAAGTGTTTACAACATTTATCAATGACAACGTCAGATAAGATGATTGCTATTGACTTCGTAGAACATGAATAATGGTGCTGTCATCTGAAGAAATGCTGAACTATTACTTTACTACTTATATTATTTAATTTTATAAATGTGAATGTTAGTAAAGATGTTTGGATATTTGGATGATCGTAAGTCCTTCACACTCTAACCGTTGAACGAATTAAGTTGAAACTTGGCACACAGATTGCATCCAGGAATAGGACATTATGATAGATTTTATCCCGATTATAGGTTTCCTTGGGATAAATCTAATATTTTTTTTAACTACTCTTCCGCGGGCGAAGCCGCGGTCGACGTCTAGTAATTACATAATTTTTTGCCGTGTCTCGCTAACTGCCGTGTGTCGCGTTTCACGACATCCCACCTTAAAACTCAAATATTGAAATGACTGTATTTTTTCCGTCAGAGCACTGTTTTCATCAGATTTTTAATGGAATTCTAACCCAAACAGAATATTCTACAAAACTCACACTGGACTTGTTTGCTGAAGGTACAAGCACGTGTGCAAATATTATGCTAACGCTACTCGTATAGGACTGCAAATAGTAGAACAGACCGAAGAATTGAAGCATAAATAGTGTTGTTTATTTTTCATTTATTGTTTTGCTTTTACAACACTATAATTGCGCGGTCGACTATGACAGGTCCATTTCTTTTTAGTCGTTTTGGGATAGCATAGAATGTAGAAGACACTATTATTTATTTGACAGTTAATCGACTCAGACCAAAAAATGTATAGACTTAGTCTTCAGAACAAAAAAATGATGTAATTTTTTTCTTTTTTTTAAGATTTGACATAGGTTTATGAAAGGGCACAGCAATGCAATGTACCGGGAAAAGTTATCATTTGAGAAGTACGTTATGTTTTTTTCTACTACGCCTATTATGTTCGGAAGTCTCAGTCTGTTTTTTCGTCTGTGTAAGCTGCTAAGCTATTTGCAAAGGGCACTAATTAAAGCGGTCAGTAACTTAAAAATCCCAGCCGTTACATTGAGCAGTGGAAATAATTAGTTGGGCAGTCAAATATTTTTTGGGCAGTTAAATAAAAAGTGTGTCAGTAAAACATGAGCAGTACTAAAAATACAAAGTGCCGGTCAAGCAAAGTAATAGACTGAAAGAGTATAAATGCATCTAATATTGCCCCAAAAAAAGTAAATCATACAAAACTATCAAAATTCTACGAATGCGGAATGACGCGTCGCATTTTTAGTCACGACTAATTTTAGTTTTTTCGTCGCGACTAATTTTAGTTCAACTAAACAGTGTCATTTTGATTTATGAGCGCGGTGATTGCGTCAATTATCACTGGAGCTCGAAAAATATTTTTAAACATAACATTTTCTTTTTCGACTTCGATAAAGTTGGTGAATCGTGCGTAGAGAAAGGTAAAGATAGCTAGGTAACCGTACGCATGTAGCTATCTATCTCTAGTAGGTAGATAACGGTTAGAAAAGGTTCATTCCAAATTTGATTTGTCAATATTTCGTGGTGGGGTAGGTACAAAAGTGCCCCAAATCAAGCCATCTTGCATTTTTGAGATCTTAAGTTGTGGTCTCTAGACAAATATTATTTTACACTTAAACATTTTAATGTATTTATTCTACTGTAATTTAAGACTGGACAAGGCATTATAGAGTAGGTAATTGATATTGACATTATTCTGATATTATAATTTGATTTTCTTTGATATTTGTGTGATCATTCATTTGTAATTTATATTAATCAACTTTTTATTTTTATTAAATATTGATCTAATTTTAATATTATTTATTGACTTATACCCCTCACAATGTAAGAGTAGACCCGAGCCCAGCAGTGGGACAGTTATGGGTTGAGATGATGCTTAAAATAGGACGATAGTTTACATCCATAAATGGAATATTGATAGATAAAAATCGATAAATAGAGTTGATTCGAAATTTTACCGTTTATTAATCTAATCAGGTGAAAAACAAAATGTTCGAAATTCAAACTTAAAACATAGATGCAAAGTAAAATTAATTATTTATTTCAATATTGAGATAAATAACAAAACCATGTATGTTTTACAATAAATAGGTATGTACAAAACCAAGCATACAATTTGTTAGATCGTTAAAATTTACATTTCCACGCAAAATAATGAGATGCACGACGGAATTAGAAATTTCTCTCAGTTGGCAAATGAACTCTAAATCTGAGCAAATAAAGCTGAAAATTGCATGAATATGAAACACGGTACTGTCATGTGAAAACAAAATATTAATTCAGTAGTAATATTATTTTCAATTGAATATTTTTAATATCATTTCTTGGTTGCAACTTGTTAGTGACTTTATGACCATCATATATTATACTTATCATTCCATTCCATAAACATTGGATAGTGTGTATGTATGTCCAATTCTTTGGTACGCTCTTCAGCTAAAAGGGCTTGACGGAAAACATGTGAGATATCATGGGATTCGTCTAGATTGTTCGAGTAATATAGGTTATTTACTTCCTAACCACAGACCAAAAAATATATAGACATAGTCTTCGAAACAAAAAAGCGTAGTAGGGAAAAACAATAACGTTAATAATAAAAGATAACATCCTCGGCAGACCGTACTCGGTGACATACGAGTACGTCAAATCGTAAAAACAAAGAAAAAAATTAACCTCACTTTTTTTGTTCCGAACTGATTCTATCATATTTTTTGGTCTGACTTCCTAACTAACTTAATCTGCAAACAATTATAGAAGCTATTTATCTATCTTTATAATCTAACTGTTCATCTAACAGAAATCGTTTTGACATATAACTTTCCTTCACAATTTTCCTACATTGTTTTATGAACGAAGTGAGTTCTCAACAAGTTGAAAATTCGTGCATTCGCTGCTTCAAATGAATTAGAGACAGAAGTTTGAAATTCAGTCTAACTTCCACCTCAGTCGTCTGTGAGAACTCTATTCAAAGGATACTCTGGGTCGTAGCTTATAACACTAGAATAAATCCTAGATAGAGGTTCCATTTTTGAGTAGCTTCAAATGTGTATCTGAATTTCACTACATTTTTTAATCCAATCGATTTTTGATGACTTGTATGGCGCAATGGTTACCACGCCGTTCGCCGTTCAAATTCGGGTTCGATTTCCAGCTAGGCCGAAATTTAAATGATGAATTTAAATTTCTGTTCTCGGTCTGGGTGTATATTTGTTTCTGTGTTGTCCATGGCACCCACAACTGTGTTGTTCCCCCTGTGGGAAATAATGACCAACTAACAGTCCCCCCTTAGTCCTACTCTATGTTAGTTACGATGTCCATGGGCGGCAGGGGTTGGTGGCAATGTTAGCTCGTTTGCTATCTTAAAACCATAAAAAAAACATATATACCCCTGAGGATAATTAAGTAAGAGCCAAGGGAAGAAGACTTGTTTTCCTTGTTTTTGAAGTTATACCTAAAAGGTATTATGTGCTATCAAAAGGAGGACATAGATAGGTCGTTATAAAATACAGTTTACGCTTGAATTTCTACACAGTCTCTACTCGGACTCTAGTTTTATCCTTCGTCACTGGCACAAGTTTTCACCAAAACGCACCAAACACGTTGCACTAAATTTATTCCATGAATATGCTACACAACTTAGCGCGTTTCCACACAACTAGAGCTATGAATTTAAACCCCTTTTAAAACGTGTTAGTAAATACGTTACCGCTAGTTACGATAGTGTTTTATGAGACCTTATTATAACGAGAAATATTCTCTAAACGAGTATGTCTAAACGAAGCAACTTTGATCAATTATCATCACATGCCCGTCTTTCTTTTCATCTACCGCAGGCTTATACGCCTGCTAAAGAAATTAACATACATACACACCTTGCGTAGTAATAACAAAAAATATAAGGTAAGGTGGGGTAAGACTAACACACGGGGCAAGACTAACACTGTCTATTATCTCGATATGCACTTGAAGAAACAACATGTGTGTGTTTTAGCCGGGAACATTTACGTTTGTTCTATCTTACAGACTGGAAGAATTTCGTATTTAAGCTATACGTATCGAGATAATAGACAGTATTAGTCTAGCCCCGTGTGTTAGTCTTACCCCATCTTACATTTCCGAAATTTTAACCCTTCTCGTCTTAATACAGATTTAGTCACGAACCACTCAGACGTCAATATCCACGCAGTCTTCAGTATAAAAACGTGTAACATTTGCGTCGTAGACATTTGACACAGTTTCAGTATCAGAAATACATTCCCCTCAATCAGTGGGGGAAGTGTCTTTCAATAGATTCTTGGAACTTACGTCATCTCTTGTTATAATCTCGTAAACGGAAGCCATTCATATAGTACTTACTCATTCATGGTAGGTATATTTGCTGCACGTTTGCCGAACTTTTATTTTTAACCGACTTCAAAAGGAGGTTATTAATTCGATACTTTTGTGATGGTATTGGAATAGAGAGACATTCTATTGATATGAAAAAAATTACAGTTTTAAAGCAAATGTATTTTTTAAGTTTTATAATACGATGGCTATACTAGCACCGACTTCAAATAAAATTGTAGGCACCTAATCTGTTACTTTATACTTTTCACTCAAATTTTCTTTATCCTTCCTGAGTTCCTTACCTTGGGGTAATTACCGCTGCGGGGGTAAGCAGCTGTTTTATCGGGGTAACAAATTATTAGGATCTTAAAAAAATACAGAAAAAATAATATTCTTTTGTTTTTTCAATTACATTTTAAAGACAGGGTAAAATAAATTCTCCTCATAGGTAACAATATTCACAAAAATTAGTAAGCACTGTTCCTAAAAATCTTATATGAAAAGATAGTTTTATATTATTACATCCATGCCTATAGTATTTGGTAAGGTATTTGATAAACTTTTTTTTTGAAGTCTGCCAATAAACATCTATTGTTTTCTTACTATTTACATACGAGTCAATCGTAAACCATGTACGAATCATAACTTACATGAATGCTATAAGCTAAAGCCGACAGTTCCGTGCCAAAACTGAACAACAGTACATAAATCTGGCTTTGTTCAAAAATATCTCACAACTAGGTCCGTTTATAAACACGTTGTTAACACGTTTCATTGTCTATTACGGCTTGAAGTCGGCGTGTAATAGTTTAAACCGTGTTTCAATCTGCTCGCGTAACGTGGTCGGGATGTTATTGCTTCAAGCTTTCGGTGCCGATTTCTTGAAGCAATCGTATAAAACAATCGTATACGCTTGCCTTGAAGTTTGGAAGACTCCTTGAAGCAGTTTCAGTATGATTAAAAATAAAGTTAGTACCTATGCAGGTTTAGAGTTCTGGTTCGTTTACTAAAATCATATTTTAATCATCGATTTTATTTTGTAAAATTATGTAAAGGTACAAAATTATATTTATTATTAAATTTTAATGTTAACAATTTATAACACCGGCCATAAATAAATCTGTCACATCTTGAAGTCCAGTAAAAAAGAAAAATAAAACGTAGCTGGCAACCCAGCTACAACGTTCATTATTCAAATTTAAAAATAGAACGTCAGGTGCAACGACTATTAGCCGAGATGGGCTTGCTAGATGTTGGTTATCATAAATCTGTAACGGCTATCTTACAAAGATTGATGATGCATACGATTTTCAGCCATGTTTCGTTCTCAATAAAGTTTGTATTAGGTTTTTTCCGAAAAATACAAAGGAAAAGGAAATTCTTAGAATAAATTTTGCCGAACGCAATTAATTCTGAATTTAAAACCGTTCGACGAAGATTTGAAAATCTTTGTAACGGGAAAGCCTTTAGTTTAGTACCGTCAAACCAAACTTCGTAAATATAATCGAATTTGATAGATTTGATTTTGATTGTCCAATTTTTTCAGCTTTTTTATCACTCGACACTCGTAGACCTAAACTGGGCTAGATTCTGGGTCGTGGACTGTATAACAGGATTAACAGGCAACACACAGAAAAAACAAACACCCCTATACCCGTCCAAAAAAAATAGATAAACAAAAAAAAACCTTTAAACGCAATATAAAAACTAAAAAAAAACGTTAAACAGTTAAAAACAGTAGTTTTAGAAAAAGTAATGAAATTATGTAAAGTCATTATAAACAGGCTTAATGAAACATAGCTTTCTTAAGCCACAAATTAAATCACACAAGGGGTGATATTTTTTCGCTGCAATAAAACGAAGTCTGAAGAATCACCATAAACAATTGAAGATCATATTTTAAGCAGTACATTTACATAAATCATATTTTTACGACTGTACTTATATTCCGTCTGGCTGTCTTTAAGTGTAAGTGTGACCGGTTTATGAGCTATGAAACTTCTTTGATGATTTTTGGGTGACAATTCATTGGAGTTTATTTTTATTGTTGGTTTTATTGTTAAGTTTAAAAAAATTGGTTTATTCTTGACTAGTAATCTGCTTTCGGACGGAAAAATGCTGGCCACTCAATTTTTTTTTTATTATGAAGTTACCTTCATTCTTATACAAAGAGATGAAAGTGTACCCAAAATCAATACATGATCAGTTTTACCAAAAATAAAACGAAACAACATAAAACAAGATTGATTTTATCATCAGGTAGGTATAACGCCACAACATTTTTTTATTGCGGAAAGATTTGAGATATGATTTTTCTTTTTTTTTTATCCTTGAATGTGTTACCCCAACTTTATAATAGTACCTACATAAGTGGAAATTGTAACTAAATCGGTAAAGCTATTAATAGGTTAACATTATGGACTTCTAAGCAATTCAAGAAATAGTGAAGACCTGATTTCAAATTTGAAATAGCTAAAAGATTCAAATAACCTAGATCTATCATGGGAAGACATAAAACGGTTTTCAGATAAACTACGGCCGTAGTTAAAGGTACTACCTATATTCCTATAACCTATGACTATAATTGTCTATAGACCAGGAGCTAGTGTTCAATTTTAGTTAGTTACGCCTAAAATCTCTGTTATAGGGGCCTTTAATTTATTTAGGTATAATTATGTATGTACCGTGTATTGTGTCAAACATAGTGAAGTAATGTCCGTTTTGTTTTATGTCCCAAATAAATGGATTCCTAACACATTATGTTCGTAAAATTTAGCTTCCTGCATTCTTCTGTTACCTTTAATTATGCTAAATCTAAAACTCGTTCGTGTTTTCAATATTCTCAATAGGTCTAATATTTGACCCTTCTCATATCGACAAAGACATCATCAAAAATCCTCGTCATCTCTCATACTAATTGCCATTAATAGCTCTGACAGAGCAGCGAATAGGTCTAAACAATCGTATGATGAGAAAATTGGCAACTGTTTCCAGTTTTTGTGTTTATACTCGTACCTTGTTTCAGATTTTATCTGGACTTTAAATGCGCCATGGAAGTCTTAGCAGTTGTTTTCAATTACCTATCTATAATCTCTAATAGATACGAGTAGACAGATCTAAGGTAGATTTTTTATGGAAATAATTGGCATACAAAATTTTCTACCAAGCTCAGGTGGTACCAGAGGACGCATATACTCCACCTAGTCTCAAATTATAAATCGAACTTGGAGAATCAAAGAGCCCATGGTATGGAGGAAGAAAAAAAGAAAAAACATACTGAAAGACTTTTTGGTCGCCTAGATCTGGTTGGTGCAGAGTTGCTAGTTTGGAGATGTACCTTATAAAAGAGTATTCCAGAAATGACCAGGCAAGTGGTCTTCGTCCAAGGAAATTAGCAACATCCAAGATATTAATATCAATGCTTCTTTCGGCAAGAATTAAAACATAAGGAAAGAAAATACTAATAAATTTTCTCTTTTTTTACGATCTGACATAATTATGAAAATGCTTGGAAAATGCAGTCCAAAATTAGAAGGATTATGGATTTATGACAACAGACTATTGCCCAAAAATATGCAGCATAAAATAACATATTATACTATCTTATGAAAACACTTATCTATATTAAAAACTATGTCAGCAAAATAATTTGCGTCACATTTAATAGAGAACATAATATATTCTATGCGCGTGTATTATCTGTGAAAGAATGTTAATGTGACATATAAGAATGAGGTTTCATAAAACAATTTAGGGTAATATGAAATATTTTTTAACTCATATTTTGTTGGCAATAAGTACATCTATTTCTTGCACTATTCACGTTGTCTTACACCTTTTTTACACCTATTTGAGTATGTTTAATTTCCTTATAAATACAGCTTCTAAAGAATGCGTTGTTATATATTTTTACAGAAATATATCCAACAGAAAAAAAGCTGTTCAAAAGGCCAGAAACATTACCGCGATGGCGCGAAAAGTATTAACCTAATTCCGCTCAAACGTCACGCCGAAAGCCAACTGTCAGTTGTCAGCTGTCAAAAATTCCCGCCATAACGCTGACTGATATAGATACTAATGGTCATTCATGAAGAACATAAAGATAAAGAAAACACGCATGATGCGTAAATAAAATAGTAAAAGCACGAATAAAACATGGCTAAACGATCGTTTTAAAGAATTAACACAATGCTAGGTATCTTTGTGGCTGAGCGCCAAATTTTATAATTTACGTAAGAGACGGTTTGGCCGGCAAAATTAACTTCGTTTCCCGCACGAATTAATTGGTTTCTTATAAATGTTCGCGTGAAAGTGGTTGAATATCTCTGATTTGTTTTAAGTATTTGCAGTTGACAAATCATAAAAAAATTAAACACTAATGTACTAACTTTCTAGACTAGATGAACGTTTATAAATAAGGAATTCAGGAATAATCAATGCAGGCTCTCAGCCTATAAAGCCTTTTTCAGTGGGCAATCTTCAAAATATCCCACAATATAAATTGGATTTGTAGGATTTTTACCGATTAAAATTCCATCGATATTAATCCGACGTGCGAAATAATATATATTCTAATAAATAATCCAATATAATAATCTACACATTACCGAAATATGATTCGTCTCATATAGAATAGAATTTACCTGTAGCCAAATATTTTAATAGCTGTGATATAAAAAAGATATAAGGAAAGAAAGAAATAATAGGATTTAAATTTATTTGGTTAAATAATATTTACCCATTTGCGAATACGTACTAATATTGTAATATATAGATCTTGTTTGAACAATATTATGAGGGAAACTCCGCGTTGTCTTCACAGTCATAAAAACTCAGTAAAGTCATAAATATCTTAACTATACTATTAAAATTAAACGCTATTAGTTAGGTAATAAGACTCAATTTACAATGACACCCACGGCAGCAAGTTTGCGTCGCCCATAACTCTCAGGTTTTAAATAACTTCGCTAAATGAGTTCCCATTTGTAAATAGAAAGATATAATACTATGTCATTAATTAGAATATTTCTACACTGTGGAATTTATGTTTGGAAGCCATATTTCTTTTTCAAAAAGCTTTGGATTTCTTAGAAATAGGTTTGAAAATGAAATGCGGGATTCGAAATGCATTACGGTTGAATTTGTTATGATAAATTGTTCTATTAAAAGAACATTTTTTACAGCTGGTTTTAAAATTGACTGATGTGATATTTTGTTACAGTTAGTAGGTATTTTTATACTGTATCACGTTTATTTTCTCTTCAATATCCCGGGAACAGATGTTGGACTTCCACGGGGCTATCCGTTTTATACTCGTAGTTTTGTATTTAAATTTCTGTATAATCTGTGTATCAATTGCAGAATGGTAGAAATAGTTTTTTTTTATCTCTGAAATACGTACATCAAACTTGAAACGACCAAATTTTTTTATGATATTAAAATAATATAAAATTTCAAGCATAAAAATGTATCCGTCAGAATTTTCCAATACCTACCTGAATTGATTCACCTGCACAGGATAATTCATTTATAATTTATTTCGGACAACAATATAATGATAATGATTTATGCTACTATCATAAAGGAAAATTAGAAAAAAATTAGTTAACCTCGATTTTAGTATAGGAGTAGAATATTATGCTATATCTATTCCTTATAGTATTCAAAATATTTTTTATTTTACTTATTTTTTTCGTTTGCCACATTATTTCGATATTTTTTTTTTAATTTTGAAACAGTTGTGGCGCTCTATCGCAAACTTGACTTTTTACTCGCAGTAATTACATTTTCTTGGGTCGCTACGTAGCCCTGTCATGGAAGTTTGGCAATATATGGCGTGACAAGACTGTAAGAAGTATGGTGTAAATAATATAGAGGTACATTTACCATCCACGTCTCGTAGTAGGAAAAGGAGCTTGCATCGTACCGCGTACATATGTTATATCGTACATACTTAAAATGTTGCTTGTCACAAAATGTTGAAATATTTATAGGAAAGGGGCTGTTCAATTATTAACTAAGCAGTATAGCAGGG
>LGAG01000066.1:102119-113652 GCA_001278395.1 Lerema accius
TTAGATGGTGATTACGTCAGCAGTTATTTATGATTTTAAATACGAGTAATATATTTGGCAAATACAATCAATAAAAAAACATGAAAAGAAAGATGCATGATAACAATGTTTACGTGAGCATGGGAGGGGGGTAAAAGCTTTGCTTACTTTTGCTGATAAGAGGGGGGGAATAATTGTGATAAATCTGATTACGTAATACTTGAACAGCCTCATACTAGAAGACTCAGCCGACGTTGTCTAATAGTTTGGTTGATCCCTTAGTTTTCCACATCAGATACTTCCTCCAAATTTCGTATATCTTCAGTAAATGCTCATCATCATATGAGACAACTTTTGTTATGACGGCGTCTCATTATTTCTAATATTCTTGCTGGTTCTATGAAGTCTCAAAAGTATTTATGCCACTCGAAGGCCTCCGACGTAGCTTAACGACTGTTATCTAACGATACATACGGGACCGAAGGCTTAGCGTGCCCTCCGAAGGACAGAACCGTCTTAGAATTATTCTCCATTTTCCCACAACGGCAGTTGCTTAATTTCATCAATCACTTTGTACCAACCCAACCCGCTGAGCTATAACCGCTTTAAGTAAACACTCAAAGCAAAAAGTATTAATTGAAAACTTCAAACAATGAATAATGAAACATCTTACCTATTTAATCCTGATACTCTGAAAGAATGTCGGTTTCCGCAAGTAATTTAAACAAGTTAGAACTTAATGAGTTAACTTTTAAGACCCCTATTCTTTTACCACGAAACTCATTAATAGTTCTCGTCTTAGACTTCCGTGCTATTTATTAAAAAAAAAGCATTTTAAGTACCTTTAAAAAAACAGACATTATAATGTGACTACGTTATGCTTAAAATACGTTTTTTTTTGTTTGGAATCAAATTTTTTACTTTTTTACTTACTTATAATCTAACCCACCAGGTCTATGCAAATTTTAACATACAGCATTTTAATTACGGTAATGTTTTTAAATCCTATGCATGTAGGTATCTCCCTTTCTTTAGTATGCTCTACAGTACAAACGGCTTGACTAACTTTAACTTGGTTGAATCTGTCTCTATTGTAAGTGAGGTTATTTATTTGTTTAACAGGACACCCGCCCCCTTTATAAATGTCGGGTTTTTGTTGACATTTTTACACCACATACTACACTCGATATAAGATTCAAAATTTAAAATTCAAAATTCAAAACTCAAAATTCATAATTCAAAATTTGTAATTCAAAATCCAAAAATTCAAAATTCAAAATTCCTAATTTAAAATCATTTATTCTAGGAGGTATCAATGATTCTCGTTTTTTTTTAATCTATATCCGTTTCGTAATGGTTCTTTAGGATAAAAAAACTCCCCCACACATCTTTTAAGACGAAAAATTACACTAAATATAATTTAAAAGTACAGTTGCATCGTTTACATCAGCTATAAGCCGTCCTACATTCGCTTAGCAAGACATACATACATACATACATACACACGTAACAAAATCCGCCTCGCAAACCGAGTATTCCCGGATATTCGGTCCATATACTCACTGATAGCGCGCAGGAAGTTTTACCTGTCGGGGTGTTTTATCTGTGGTACAGAGTGGCAAATATGGCGTAAATGGTGTATATGGCGTATATTACATTTTGATTCTCAAGTGTCATCAACAACACATTACTTGTATGAAGCGACTTCGAAATGTTGGGAGATATATACCTATGTTATTGATTTTAATCTTAATGTAATGCGCTACAATTAGGGCTTGAAGTATGGAGTTTTGTGTGTATGTATGTTTGTATGAATATTGTATTTAGGTACTTATCGAAGATGTTTCTTTTTTACTGTAATTGGCCTGTATGAAGACAATGTGTTTCGAGGGCAATGGATGTTTGTATGTGTGTTTATGTATGTCCCAACGACTTGATGGATATTACAAATGAGGTGTCACTGGATTCGTCTCCATCATGAGATTGACTCTCCCCCCATGTTTAGCAATTGAATTTTTTATTTTAAATAACTTAGGTACTATTTACAAAGATAAACATACCATTATTGAAGTTAAGGGTAATTTTTTCAGCTTATCAATCTACTTCAATAATTATTAAATGTTCTTAAAACCCCATTATAATTGTTGTAATTAGATAACCGAAGTACATTGTTCTAATATCAATTACTCAGCCGAGAGGCCCCATCATGGTATAATTGAATTCAGTGGAGATACAATTACAATCAGTTCCTATAACAGCCTATAGGTTATATTCAGACCTCCTAAATCTAGATTAAACCAAAACCATTATCCCTTTGATCAACGTACCCGATATAATATAGCAGTTTACTTTAGGGTTAGTTACTCGAACAAATATGTGGTATAGATATATACTTCTATACTTATAATATAAAGCTGAAGAGTTTGTTTGAACGCGGTAATCTCAGGAACTACTGGACGGATTTGAAAAATTCTTTTAGTGTAAGATAGTCCATTTATCGAGGAAGGCTATAGGCTATATAACATCACGCTAAGATGAATAGGAGAGGAGCAGCATTAAAAAATATAGGGAAACGGCAAATTTACGCGCACTGAGTCGCGGGCGATTGCTGGTACGATCCTACTAATTAGTTCCTTCGTTACCCCCATAAAATAGCTTATTTACCCCCGCGGGGGTAATTACCCCGATTAAGAACCTAATCCTACACACTAAGCTTCACACCCGGCTTCGCACCCTAACTAAGAACAAACATTTTTATCATTCAAACTTCTGCCTCCCTGGGAATCGAACCCAAGACCCAGTTACTTAGTACGGCATGATAACCATTGCGCCCAACGTCATCAATCCAAGTTATCAAGGAAACAAGCTAAATTGTTCATTCTAAGTCAGAGATCTCACGAATAGCCGAGCATTTGAGTGAAGCCTTTAGATTCAATGGATAGAAATGATTTTCTTTGAGGATTATAGGTACTAAGAATGTCTTTGTAGTCTGAAGTAGTGATAACATTTGCTAAGTTAACTAAGGATGCAGTTTCTGTTTGAAGAATCATAATGTTGATATACTTCAAGTAAACTATAATAGTCCTACTATACCACTAATTTTATAAACAATTACTAATTAAATTAAAAAAACAACAAGTTTTATTACTTGTTAATAAGAAAAAAAACTAAAAAGTTACAAAGTGCAAAATTTCAAGTCCCTACTGTTAACCGTTGAGGAGTTCAATCGTCTGGAGCCAATCCTGGTAGCAGTTTCACATCATGCTTATTATAAACATGCATTGTCATCAGGACTGGACCAGTGTGTAACATTTTAGCTTAACCGGACACCGAGAAGTGGGTGAAATTTAGCTTTAAGATTTCATTACAAACATCGGGACAGGTGAAACTAAATAAAAGCTTGTATTATGAAAGTTTGTAAAAGATGTTTTCTGATTTGGTTCTTTCCTACAATGGCAGCTTTTGTATACTCGATAAATTACATCTAAGAATAGAATATAGGATAGATTTTGTAGCGAAAAAGTAATTAACTTTTCTTTAATATTCAGGCTGTCTTTATTATATTATTATCGAAGAAATAGACTTTATTTGCTCCCGATTTCTAATATCTTTACATAATAATTAAAGACGCCTTTAAACGATCTTATAAATGACCATCTTTTACCTCATTTAAAACATTTGTTAGTTAGAAAACTTGTGATGCCAACCGTTTTGAAGGCCCGACACGATTTTCGGAAACTTATAACTTGCTATAGGAAAACGCTGAAAGTTAAGATAGCTTAGAAAGTTCTACTTGTTAGGTCTATGTGTATAGCAAGCGAGGAACTATAAGGGGTGCAGTTATATTAATAATAATAATAATAACGGTCCACTAATAGTCAAAACTATTGCCCACCCCGTAGCCTAGTTGGTAGTGACCTTGCCTGCGAAGCGAGGGGACCCGGGATCGATTCCCGGCCGGATATTTATGACAGATAAATGTTTGTTCTCGGGTCATGAGTGTTAGTGATGTGTTATTAGTGTTGTCCATGCCACCCGCGACACTGAATCCTACTGCGAAGGTATGAGTGTTAGCGTTTATTTCATTATTCTCGAGAATCGCTAACAGTTTGACAGGCGCTGTAGCGTTCAAGCCAACTTATGAACATAAAAACTTCGTGAACACCGTGAATAATATGAGCCTGTCACTAGCAAAGTAATTAAACAGAATGAAACTTGCGACATTAAGTGTGATTTATGTGTTACGAACACCAGTACTATGTCACCGTTATGACGTCACAAGAAATTGCAGTATTAGTTATTTGTTCAAGAAGTAAATAGCCAAAATATCGACGTAATAAACGAATTTGCTGTGAGTAAAAATTCTAAGTTTTGTAGTGAACAAAAACTTTAAAAACCAGAAATACGGACGAACGGACCGAGCTCTCATATCCCAATTACGAACGGACAAACTGAAAAACGGATGGTACACGATACCATGTTCCACTTATGAACGGACGGAGCACTACAACATGTCCCATTTTTTAACGGACGAACCGACGCGACGAACGGACGAACTGACGAACGGACGGTAGATACTCTATAACATGTCCCACATACGGATGGAGCACTAACATGTTCCATTTATGAACGGACGAACTGACAAACGGATGGTGCTCTACAACATGTCCCACTTATGAACGGATGAACCGATGAACCGACGAACGGAAGAAATGACAAACGGACGGTACTCTATAACATGTTCCACATACGAACGGACAGAGCACTACAACATGTTCCACTTATGAACGGACAAACTGACAAACGGATGGTACTCCATACCATATCCACTTACGAACGGACGATACTCTATAACATACCCTACATCCTTTCGGCAAGAACCCTAAAAAAACTCATTAAGCTTTCATTAGCGTAGTCCATTCACGGTGAAGTGGATTTCATTTTCCTAATCCGATATTTGGGTCTCAAAGAAGACGTAACCCAATACGTTTACGACTTGGATAATTGGTTGGGAACCACTGGCTATTCAATTTGCTTTAACCGCCAACAGAACATAACGGCGAATTGGTTTAATCGTTTTCTAAGGAAATAAGGCCCATTAATAGAATTTAGTGAATGTTGAGGGTAGTTTGATATTAGAGAATTAGATGAGGGCTCCACTGTCGACATTTAGAATGTCAGTACTCGTTAATATTGTTTTTATCCTTTTTATTTGCTAAGAAGTTGTGCATTGTCAAACTAATATTCTCAAAGTGAAAGTAGTAGTGGATAAAAAAATACAAAATATCTGCCAATGAATGATTTTTTTTATACGTTTATATTTTTTTTTAGTTTTCTTATTCTTGTGTGCCGTTGGCGTAAAACGCTCAGTAAAGTTACTAAAAAAGCGAGGAAACCAAGGTACTATAAAAATGTAAGTGTAGGTACGGTAATTTGGACAAGGTAAAATTAGGAATAGAAAGGACTTAAAATATAAATACATTAATGATAACAATAACAATAAATACATTTAGTTAAATATACAAGAAATTTAAAGTAAATAGTGTTAATATAAAGTTAGTTAGTTATGAATATTACGGAACTTAAAATACAGGAGTGATATTGGTAAATACGTCGCAAATCACATCAGATAAGGGCGTTGATATAATTGAGTATTGAGTAGCCCCATCTTTAATAACAGAAGCCTGATAGTTCGAGTTTTTATGTCTAGAAATAGGCTGTCCATAAAACTATAGTACAAGGCTTAGTTCGTCTGCACCAAGTGCCAATTCCGTGGTAAGTTGACAGGGGAAACATAATTCTCTTTCTTCATTTGTCTACCATTGATTAATAAATAAAAAAAACAATTAAAGTTAAAAATGGTTATCTTGGGTTACCTAACTAAAAAGGTTACCCTCAACCCATTAACTGCCAACTACTGAGTACAGGCCTGTCCTCATAACTGAGGAGGCCTAGAGCATACTCTACCACGCTGCTCCAGTGCCAATTACCGAACACGGTTACCCAACCAAGCCTGGTTAGGTAACCACCTAACTATGTTCAATGTAAATCGTTCGTATTACACGCAGTTTCGCCTCCGCTTCCCAAACTGTATTACGCTAGCTGCGAGCAAGCGGAAATGACGTCATCGATCACGTGCTAACTGATCTCACGCAAACAATTCAGCTCCGCCTACACACGAGCCTTTTCAATAAGCTTTATTTTTTTTAGATGTCCGTGGATTCCATTTAACATACGAGTACTTGTGCGATCACCCAAAAAAAATGTTTTTTTTACGCAATTGCATTAGAAAGAGGGTAACGTTTGTCTAGCGTATTTTTTACCTTTTAAATCACGACGAAAAAATCGAGGTATACATACATACATACGCTCGTAAATTATTACACTACTGACGGTGTCATATAAAACGTACGAAACGTAAGCGAAATTATAATCTCCAAGTTAGTTAATAATATTTTTAAAATATCCTAATTTATCTTTTTAATTTGACGCCCAGCATGACATTATACAATATTTTGTAGTTCCCAAGTTTACGTCTTATAAAGGGCGCTTTAATCAATTTAATGTGTTTTTTTATGGCCTATAGCTAGCGGACAAATAAGATGTTTCCTACGATATCTTATTTGTCAAATTTTGTTAAGTAGTTTGGAAGTTCTGAGGGAACAGATGAACGTTCATATATACGCATATATACATTTAAGTATTAATTCGTAAAGGTTTCTCTATCGATGCCGATTTTAGAACAATGTAGGCATTTACGAGTACCGTATGAGATTTGGCATGCTTAAAGTCAGTGTGGAGAAGTGAACAAACCTAAATAAATAGGTACATATATTTTAGAAAATAAAACGACATTAATATAGTCTCAGTTTCCCCATAATGGCATTGCCCTACAAGTTCCCTAGATGACTCTAAGATTTGTTTTTTTTAATACATTTCGCAGTAACTTATTCCATACTGGTCATATTATATCCTAATCCAGATTGAATAAACTGTGGTCAATATTCGACCACGACGATCTTCTAAGGTTTACGTAATGCTCACACCATAACTACAAAGTCATTGTTACGTAAAAACTGCACACAATCATTATCAACACACCCCTCTTGCATTATGATAATCATTATAACAACCCCCTTATACGTTATGCTAGCTTGAAATACACGAAGGAAACTCACTATTTGACTATGAAACCACTCAGAAGATTAATGTACCGTAATGATCCCCAAATTTGTCGAATCATGACTATAATGTGCGTTGAGTTATTAGCCATAATTGGGCTGACCTAGGGCGGGCGGATCGATAATGTATGATGAGGAGGTATTAACAAATCTCTGCTTAAAATTGCGGGTAACCTTTGAAATACAGGATCTATCTTTGAACATAGCATACGTGTGACACTGAACTTTAATGGTAAGACTGATTTTAATATATACTAGTGGACCCGCCCTCGCTTCGCTTCGGTAAACCTATGCTGATACGAAGTGTAAAGTAGCCTAAGTTGCTCCTTACTACATCATCTACCCGCCAGTGAAAGTCCCGTCAAAATCGGTTCAGCCGTTTCAGAGGTTAGATGGATCAAACAGACAGACAAAAATTAAAAAAAGAATATTTTGGTATTTTTACCGTGTATATAAAAGTATGCATTTAGTAAAAAGCAGCTATTTTAATATAACAAACAGACAGACAGTTCATGGTAATAGATTTTAGGCTGCCAATCAACTTTCCAACCATGCCAATACTTCAACTTCCCCAATACTAAACCTAAACGATTAAAATGTAAATATCAAAACTCATATCTCGCTTGAATTGAATGAGTAGCAATTGTTTCTACTGCAGGCAAAGTTTAATGCTATTTAAGATATTCCCGAAGGAAAACGACGGTCGCTTGCCACTGCTACAAGTAACATATAAAATATCTTGAAGACTACAAAGGAAATACTACACCCGCAATTGAGAAAGAAAATAAAATATACAAAATGCACTTTGCACAGTAACCCGGCAAAAGAATAAAATTCAACACAATATATCGTTGATTTTCTATGAAACTACAATTGGATATATTTTGTAGATAAGTGTAGATCCTTAGAAGCAATTGCTTTCGAATACATGTTATTACTCGTATGAAGAGAGGACGTATTATTATTACAACTAATTTTAGTTTATACTTAGAATGCTGACCAAGTAGATCCTAGCTTCCTAACCTGATTGTAGTTAGTAATTACCCCACCTGAGGTAAATCAGCAATTTCACGGGGGTAACGAAGGACAATAATTATAATTATCTGTATCGTGAAGTATCAGTATCGTGAAAACGTAACTTCTATTGTTTGTTTTAATAACATTTAAAGACGGGGTAAAATCACTCAAAGGGGTAACGATATTCAAAAGTTTAAGAAACACTGGAATAGAGAGTATATTTTCACATTTATTATAACGTACATTCTTCTAGTTGCTTTAATAATAAAAAATACATTTAGATATAATGATATTAGACAACATATAGTTTCGCTGATCCCATGGAAGAACTCGAAAACTGAACTACTCACTAGGGGTTAAAGTTTTAAACCATTTTGAGTCCCTCTCAAGTACACCCCAAAACTATTAAAATCAGTCCAACCGTTTAAGGGTTGTTCAATGATAAATTTACGTACGCAAGGTTTTTATAGACATAAAAAAAAATTGTGAATGAGTGATAGAGTAACTAAAACTATGCGATTCATCCAAACGATACTTACTTCTAGGATGATTTTATAATCCAAAGTATGTTTAGTTTATACAAGTAACTCGATAGATAATTGGAGAAGGCCTATAATACCCTGAATTACAGATGCAGAAAATGCTAGTAATACCTACTTCATGATACCTTTTGCCAGGGTAATAATAATTTGTATTCCATTCTCCTTCTCAGACCTTCATTTCTTTCAAAAAATATCAGTATAACTGGTACAAAGTACACGATTTAACGACAGAGATATTAGGTACTCCATTTACTAAACATTTAGACTATAAGACGAACTCATTTATCCTTACGTCTTTTTAACACTTAAATAAAATCAGAACTTGCATGAAACGCATGGTAAATACTGTCATTTCAGACCCAAACGTTATCTGATGATTAATTTTTTTTAAATTATAGTAAGATTGTGGATAGTAAGAAAATAGCTCAAAAATTATGTAGTATAAACATCGGGCATTCAAGTTAGTATAATAATTATCTATTAATAATCAGAGTAGAGATAATAAAAATATTTGAAAGAAAGAAAGAACATTACTTTAACTTATTATTATTTTTTTTAAACAAATTCTATTGCAACAATTTATTATCTACAAGTTTATTTTTATTGTCTACAAGTTTATAAAAGGATCATCTCTTGACTTAGGTACACCATTCAAAAAATTCTCACAATGCAAATATATTAGGAAGTTCGATTAGTACAGCGCACCACGACTGGGATCGTGGTAATATTGGATATCTAACAACCTATCTTACAATGAGAATCTTTATTTGAATCTTATCAACTCAATCTTATCAGTTCAAGTATATGTAAGTATATTTTACTAGCAATCGCCGGAGGCTCCACCCGCGTAATTTTTTCATTTTATGTTTTATTGCTGCTCCTCTCCTATACATCTTAGCGTGATGTTATGTAGCCTATAGAGCCTTCCTCGATAAATTTTCTTATACTAAAAGAACTTTTCATATCAGTCCAGTAGTTCCTGAGATTAGCGCGCTCAAACAATGTCTTCAGCTTTGTATTATTAGTATAGATTTATTTTTAAACTTTTTTATATTTATTTATTACTAGACGATGTCCACGGCTCCGCCCGCGGAAAAGTCGATAAACAAAATATTGATTTCATCCCAAGGGAACCTATAATTGGGATAAAATGTATCCTATTCGTGGATGCAACCTATCTGTGTACCAAGTTTCAGTTTAATCCGTTCAACGGTTAGACCGTGAAGGAGGGACAAACATCCAAACATCCAAATATCCAAATATCCAAACATCTTTACAAACTTTCACATTTATAATATTAGTAGGAAGTAGGATTAGTAGGATTACAATTTTAAAGCGAACTACTTCTTACTATTTATTATAGTTAACATTAAAAGAACAAAACTTTCTCAACTCAATATGGAAAATTCTAGAACGGTCGTAAGAATAACTTTCCAGGTATTAAGCCGCAACCACGATTGGTGCAGGCGCGAAGCCAAATTGAAAAACTAGAAACATGCTAAATCTTAATTTGAAACCGCAGGTAACATTGCAAATAAGGTAAGATTGCAAATAATTAAGATAAGGTTTTGTAATAATAAAAGTATTTTAAATTAGTAAACAGAGTTAGTTTTGACGTGAATACGTTTTTAAATTTGCTATTATACGAGAACAATCCAAAAAAACCTAATTTTAATAACATTGGGGGATACTATTTTCTTCCTATTATTTACCTACATCAAATCAAATGATGTTACTGGATAGAAAACAAAATAATAATAATAAAAAATTTGGCTAATACTGGTCTAAAATAAGTGTACAAATCCAGGGAAAATTGAAAAAGGTGAGAAAATGGGTACAAAATTCGACAAAAATAGCATTAATAGCATTTATATGTATCCGTAGGTGATATGAAGTGTACCCAGTCACATATTATAGTTTCAAATATATTATTTTCAGACCAAAAAATATTATAGATTCATCCTTCAGAGCATAAAAGTGAGGTCAATTATTTTTTTCTTTTAAAGATTTGATGTTTGACACTAAGAAAAGTCTATAGAGCAATGTACCAGATACGTTATTTTTTGTTATTTACGCTATGTTTATTCACTGCGCTCTTTTGTTTTAAAGACTGAATCTATATATTTTTTTATGTAAGATATTATTATTATTATAGCAAGTCAAAATCTGGGACACAAACGATCCATAAAACGATTTTAGTTCGACTACACGACGCGTGGGAGGAACCAAATAGCTATTAAATTTGCATTTTTATGAAATATATTTCACTTCTGGGCTTAAAAATATATGAATGGCTCGTTTGTCATATACTTGAAAAGGTGAGTTGACGTACTGAAAAAAAAGATCGTTGAAAAATTATTTATTAGAAGTTCACAAAATTTAAAAATATACATTTGTGTTTAATAATTGTTATTTATTATTATTTTTATATATTATGTTCATTGTAACATATTTATGTTCCACAATTTAATATTTTTATTACAATATGGATCGATTTATTAATGTAACCAATTTTTTTTATATATTTTTAAATGTAGCAGTTAGTTAATCATAATTAGTTAAGATAATAACAATATATAATACTTTAGAGTGGAGAATTACAATATCAAAAAATATAACAAAATTTAATATTACTTTATTTCTAGATAAAATTCAGATTGTAAATTGTACTAATACTGTAAAAAGCAAGGTTGATATTTATTAATTACTAGTGGAACCGCCCTCGCTTCGCTTCGGGAAACCTACAGCTATCAGCTGTCTGCCAGTGAAAGTCCCGTCAAGATCGGTCCAGCCGTTTTAGAGATTAGCCGGATC
>LGAG01000066.1:146662-158342 GCA_001278395.1 Lerema accius
CTTTAAACTAAATGCATACGTATGTATACACGATACACATACCGAAATGACATTTAAAAAAAAAATTGTCTGTCTGTTTGTTTGATCCGGCTAATCTCTGAAACGGCTGGACCGATCTTGACGGGACTTTCACTGGCAGACAGCTGATGTATCAAGGAGTAACTTAGGCTACTTTTTTTTACTTTCGTTTCGGCGTGGGTTTCCCGAAGCGAAGCGAGGGCGGGTCCACTATTCTTCTATAAACATCTTTTTATCTCCTCCGTAAATATTTTTTTGCTTCGTTATAGTATTTTTATCTTTTCATCCTTTTGCCGATCGTAAGATATGACAAATAAATATAATAAAAAATTATAATATCACCGATCATGTATTAAAATTATTCTACATATTTTTTACGTAGGTATGTACGAGTAAATGTAACACACATTAATGAAGAGTAATTTTAAGTATTATAATTTTAAGTAATTTCTAGATTTTTTTATTTAAGCATCACTTGAAAATCGCTGGACCGGTGTAAATAAAATTTATAATAATAGAAAATTCTTATACCTAATAATAAGCATACATTGACTTACTATCTTTCCTTACATTATTTGTTGGGCATCTGCTACACAATTAAGACTTCCAAACATCCAAGCCCTAATAAACATTTATTTTCACAAAACCACGGGAAATAAACACGAAATAGGTCGTCATTATTTAAATACTTCATAAAGGGCTTTGCATAAAACTTTGTATAATTAACAATTGCAATAAAAACAAGGATAAAAAATTCATCTTGTACTTACCTTTACAATGTCGGTTTCTTTATTGCAACAGTTTCACGCACCTTATTTATAAAACAATAACGTAAAAAGCACTGTAACTCACATTTCATACGATTTTATTTTCAATAACACTAATTTACGAAAAAACCGCGCGCTTTTAGAACACGACCGTCTTCCACGGACGGCGGAAGAAAACTGTTTGGTACCTACCAGAAATGACTGAACACTGTTCCCAATTTAAATTTTCTAGTACAGCGCATGACAGAAAATCGCAAATTTGAAAAAGAGCCTTGTGACGTTCACTGAAAGTTCAGTTTTCATTAATCCCGAAAGCATAAAAGACGTTTCTTAACCAAAAATGTTACCGATGTCTATTCCACACTTCGGCAAATTCAGTGTAGCCGCGGGAATAATTAATGGTTTTTTTAATAATCTATTTATCGTTTCAAAAGGTCTAATAGTACCTTAGAGAGTGAGTGGTTTGGATACGTCTTTATTTATGTACCAAAATTATATTCTAAACGGCTAATATTTTAACTTTTACCACGATTTAAAGGTACTTCAAGAGATTCGCGATCTCGAAGTCCATATTTTAATTGAACAATTTCCATTTTTTTATAAACGAATATGCAAAAATTCAGAACTATAATTTAAGCTAGTTATTTTGTCTTTCAAACTATACCCATTAAAATCGCTACTATAATTTCTTAATCTTCAAATATATAAAACGTATCGTAGGATTTGTCAACAATGTATTGAACTTAATTTTTTTTTTATTGAAGTTTTTTTTTTTCATCATACGAACAAACAGCTCACTTAACAACTCTCCTATCGATAATTAAAAAAGAAACAGACGTCAATTAAATTTATAATCGTAGACGTACCTATCTAATTATATATTCTTTACATTTGAAATAGAACATAGCTTATTAGATCCGGAAAATTCTTCGAGAAAATTCTAGGAAAATTAAAAACTCGAGTACCACTCGCAGTTAATTCCCTCTGTGCAGTCGTAAAAGGAAATTACATTACAAATATTACCTTTGAGATGAGTAAAATTATACTTTTTAATAGTAATAGTTGTGAACGGAAGTCTTGGTAAAAAGACTTGGTATACCTAATTATTGTTATTATTTACAAATAAAAAATAGAAGTACAAACTGCTGATCTCGAATCTAAAAAAAAACACGTATTATAGGTACCTCAGACCAAAAAATATACATATAGACTCCGCCTTCGGAACAAAAAAGCGTAATTAAAAAAAAC
This sequence comes from Lerema accius, assembly GCA_001278395.1. Taxonomy (NCBI): domain Eukaryota; kingdom Metazoa; phylum Arthropoda; class Insecta; order Lepidoptera; family Hesperiidae; genus Lerema; species Lerema accius. Next base: position 148,696 of record LGAG01000066.1, read on the forward strand.
AACCTTTATAACAAATAATAACGTTTCCCGTTACTCGTTCCCGGCATGCTCGTTGACATACGTCAAATCGTAAGAAAAAAAATTACCTCACTTTTTTGTTCTGAAGACTGGGTCTATATACTTTTTGATCTGTGGTATATACTAATAACTCTAAAACTATGTACAAACTATTTAGGTTAGACTAAAGTAGCATGATTAACGTTATAAAGATTACGCGGAAATAAATAATTCTTTAAGTGCTCTAAGGAAAAAGAGCTTAACCTCCAATCCACTCATTTCCGTTCCATTCCAGTGATGCGCAAAATCGAAGAGGTTTAATTTATTTTTAGACACAAAATGCTTCGATGTGTCACTCTTAACCCAAATGTGGTTGTAACTTTGCGAGATCTGCTTATTTATCTATTTATTCATACACTTACATACTCATACATACGTACTGTACTGCTCATAACCCAATGGTTTGCGCCAATCCTGAGATTTTTTTTAATGGTTTTAAGATAGCAAACGAGCTGACAGTGCCACCAATCCCTACCTCCCATGGACATCATAACAAACATAGAGTAGGACTTAGGGGGGACTGTTAGTTGGTTAGTAGGTCCTGTTAGGAATAGATGTTAGTGAGAATATCAGTTGTCGTTAATTCGTTAGTGTAGGGACCACGGAAGTTAGTACTATCAGTACTGGTGAGTCTAGTTAGTAGTCCAGTTAGTAATCATTAGAATATGTCCCAGTCGAAGTTCGTCAAAAGATGGAAGAAGTTAAGCAACTGCGGGCGCGTTTGGAAAGTGGATGGACAATCAAAAGTATGACGTAGATCGCTTTTGCTATTGCGATTAGCATTAGCAGTCCTTATCTAAATAGCTAACTATTGCTTATTGCCTATAATAGTTCCTTACTTTACTAAAGCTTGTTATCGTCTCAACTATTTCCTTAACTATCGAGTTGAAATCTTTTTCTTTTTGGCCTTTCCAAGTTTTCTTTCCTTTTTTTCCATTTAACTAATACTTAAATTCAAATTAACTACAAATCCACGTCAAGTATAAGTTAACTTTTTGAATCACAATACATTCGTAACAATGTTTATTTCTCCAATAACATCTTCAAAAATAATACACTTTGGGTTTGAACTATGTAGGAGGGACTTAGGCTAGTCATTTTTTTTATCAATTTTTTTTTTCATTATAGGAACAAACAGCTCACTTAACAACTGTCCTGTCAATAATTAAAAAAAAAGACGTCAGTGTAAAGTTATAATCGTAAACGTATATTCTCAACATTTGAAATAGAACATAGCTTATTAGATCCGGAAAATTCTTCGAGAAAATTCTAGGAAAATTAAAAACTCGAGTACCACTCGCAGTTAATTCCCTCTGTGCAGTCGTAAAAGGAAATTACATTACAAATATTACCTTTGAGATGAGTAAAATTATATTTTTTAATAGTAATAGTTGTGAACGGAAAGTCTTGGTATAAAGACGGTAATTACTGTTACTATTTACAAAAAAAAAATACAAGTACCCACTGCAGCTTGGATCTGTTGAAAAAGTCGAAATTAAACCAATAAGCACCTAGGTTACCTCAGACCAAAAAATATATAGACTCTGCCTTCGGAACAAAAAAGCGTTATTAAAAAAACAACGTTTATAACAAATAATAACGTTTCCCGTTACTCGTTCCCGGCACGCTCGTTGACATACGTCAAATCGTAAGAAAAAAAATTACCTCACTTTTTTTTGTTCTGAAGTATATCTGTGGTATATACTAATAACTCTAAAACGATGTACAAACTATTTAGGTTAGACTAAAGTATAAATATATAGTTATAAAGATTACGCGAAAATAAATAATTCTTTAAGTACTCTAAGGAAAAAGAGCCTAACCTCCAATCCACTCATTTCCGTTCCATTCCACTGATGCGCAAAATCGAAGAGGTTTAATTTATTTTTAGACACAAAATGCTTCGATGTGTCACTCTTAACCCAAATGTGGTTGTAACTTTGCGAGATCTGCTTATTTATCTATTTATTCATACACTTACATACTCATACATACGTACTGTACTGCTCATAACCCAATGGTTTGCGCCAATCCTGAGATTTTTTTTAATGGTTTTAAGATAGCAAACGAGCTGACAGTGCCACCAATCCCTACCTCCCATGGACATCATAACAAACATAGAGTAGGACTTAGGGGGGACTGTTAGTTGGTTAGTAGGTCCTGTTAGGAATAGATGTTAGTGAGAATATCAGTTGTCGTTAATTCGTTAGTGTAGGGACCACGGAAGTTAGTACTATCAGTACTGGTGAGTCTAGTTAGTAGTCCAGTTAGTAATCATTAGAATATGTCCCAGTCGAAGTTCGTCAAAAGATGGAAGAAGTTAAGCAACTGCGGGCGCGTTTGGAAAGTGGATGGACAATCAAAAGTATGACGTAGATCGCTTTTGCTATTGCGATTAGCATTAGCAGTCCTTATCTAAATAGCTAACTATTGCTTATTGCCTATAATAGTTCTTTACTTTACTAAAGCTTGTTATCGTCTCAACTATTTCCTTAACTATCGAGTTGAAATCTTTTTCTTTTTGGCCTTTCCAAGTTTTCTTTCCTTTTTTTCCATTTAACTAATACTTAAATTCAAATTAACTACAAATCCACGTCAAGTATAAGTTAACTTTTTGAATCACAATACATTCGTAACAATGTTTATTTCTCCAATAACATCTTCAAAAATAATACACTTTGGGTTTGAAACTGTGTCTGCCATTCAACATTTAGCAAGCAGAATATTTTCTAGAAAAGTAAAGTCAAGGTGCAAGATCCTCCAGAATGTTCCCACGAAGCATCTGAATTTTTCACGACATCCCCTTCAAAGATATATAATTCACGCGAAGAACTCGAAGCCGTTTTGTAGCAAAAATAGTTCATGTTTCTGCACAAACATTGTTTGGAAGATTTTGTCGTATTCGTCAAGTTATAATTGAGTTTCAGTATTTTAAGACATACCCAAACTTAAGTACAACTTTAGTAGTTAAACTTTATCTGAGTAATATGTATATTGATACCTACTGATATCTCCAAAAAATTATGTTAAGACTAGAGGCCCCGCCTTCGCTTCGCTTCGGTAGACTAACACCGAAAAGAAGGTAAAAAAGAGTAGCCTAAGTTACTCCTTAACATCAGCTATCCGCCAGAGAAAGTCCCGTCAAAATCGGTCCAGCCATTTAAGAGATTAGCCGGATCAAACAGACAGACGGACAGACAGACAAAATAAAAAAAAATGTTTTTAGGTATGTGTACGGTGTAAACATAGGTATGGATTTAGTAAAAAGCTGCTATTTTAATATTACAAAGAGTCACTTCAAATTTATTTAGTTGTATAGATTTCTACTCATTTACTAGGAAAGTGTTTAGTGCAAATAATTGTAAAATTACTCAAGCTTGCGATGGACTAATTTTAATATATTATTATTACGACTAAATGAAGATTTTTACACATTAAAAAAACTTACTTATTTTACGAAAGTATTATGAGTGGTATATAATTATTTCCTTTCGTTTCAGACAAATAAATCTAAAGGTTCTAGTAGTCAAGTCTTCTTTTGGGACGTTTTACTTGTTGCTAAAAGCGTGTAAAAAGGTGTATCACGTATAAATATTACAGTAACAAATGTTATATGGAGTGTCAATTGTTTTGCCACTTGTATAGCCCGAGTCGAGTTCCGCTCTCCCCACAGGAAACCAGTTTCCTTCAAATTCCGCTTTTCAATGACTGCGGCAACTGATTGTTAGACACTCTGGCAGGGATGGCAGATACAGGCTTTATTAATAGAGAAACTGAGTCCAAACAGACAGACATACACGGTACTGCTTAGTTTTGTTCTGGTGGGTCCACTCTATGGCTGTTTTATTTTAATATGACATGAGTCAAACAGTATTATACATTATACTCGTCCAATATACCTGGCTGAATGATTGAAAAAAAAAATTTTTTTAGTGTAAATGTGATCGTCAACTATGTTTGAAAAGAACCTTCTGTCAGATGTCAGTTTGCTGTGTCTATTTATAAAATGTGTAAACATGTAATTTTTGCTATTAATTAGAAAATAAATGTATTTGTAACGCATTTTAAACAATCTAGTTTTGGGTATTTCGACACGAAAAAGTTATCCATGTCATATCAAACTCGTATGTGAGGTACATATTATTCTTAAAGTACCAAAAGTATAAACTAAAGAGCTATCTCAACGTATAATGTGCTAACACAGAGCAATTACAAACAGAAGAACCGTCTCATTCCTAATTCCACCTGTCAGGGCTCATGATCTTGAATTAAAATTAATGAAAAAATGGAAAAAGGGACTTGCATAATTGACAGCCCTAAGGCTAAAGAACAAGACAATCCACTTCACGGAGATTATTACGTCATAGAACTCCTTTGAAAATTACAAACAAACGTACGTAGCGACGTGTATTATTGTTACAAACAACAATTTGCCAATTATAAATTGCCAGCTAATTCAGCACCATTTTGTATTTCCTTTTACTTAAGGAAACTTAAAACCTTATCTATTTCTAATTAACAACGTTATAAGTATTACAGAGTAGAATAGTAGTTGGTTAGGGCCGTAAGATCAAAGCAGGCTTAAACCACGGTTTATGTAATCTAGGTTCAAATAATTATAATCTATGGTTTAAACTGTGGCCGTAAGAGCAAATGCCAAAATACCAAAGATCAATTAAACAATTCGTAATATCTTCAAAAACAATACCTTTAACCATCGGCTTTATGAAACACATACATATTTAAGCTAAGAGCCTAATAGACTCACGCTTGGCTAGCAAGACGGTCGCCATAATCCTTCTTATTCTACGAGGAGAGCCAAGCGCATCACTATGATGCTGTAGGGAAAATGATTGATGACCCCATTAGTAAAACATAGTCTTGTGATCGAGCCCTATTAAGGTCTTAGCGCTGTAATTATTGCCTTAACAATCACAGGTGTAGCTATGCGTTTAATGTGATAAAGTTAATTTTATGTAATCTTAACACCCGTATTTTTTCAAGAAAAGTCGCAGGCCAAAGCTAACCGTAGTTTTTTTCTTTTAATAATTACTAGTTATTAGTAATATTAACTATTTCTCATGTATACAATATATAGAACTTTTCAAACCTCTCGATCACCATCGCCGTGGCCTAATTGGTGAAGGCACGGTTTCTCTAACCGAAGATTGTGGGTTCGAATCCCACCGGCGGATTGCTGCAGTAGCACCCCATAGAAACAATTTTGCAATCATTATTTTAAAATTACATTTTTTTATTATGTATTCCTAACTTTTTATATTAATTATTTTTAAGTAAGTATTTTTTATTATTTTTAAGTAAAACACTGGGAAGATGTAGTTTTGTAACACGTTTTGTTTCGTTTAGTTGGGTAAATTTCATAATTCTCCACATTAAGTACAGCCGAATTTAAATTTTCGTATACCGTTAATAAATTCTCGTCATATTGGGCATCTTAATAAAAGTACCACTTTCTGGGTCCATTGGGGATGGTAAATTATACTCAGCCTTAATCTATACTAATAATATAAAGCTGAAGAGTTTGTTTGTGAGTTTATTTGTTTGTCTGAACGTGCTAATCTCAGGAACTACTGGACCGATTTAAAAAAATATTTTAGTATAAAATAGTCAATTTATCGAGGAAGGCTAATAGGCTATAAAACACCGCTCTAAGATGAATAGGAGAGGAGCAGCAATAAAAAATACTACGAAAAAGGCAAAATTATGCGGGCTGAGCAACGGGTGATTGCTAGATAAATATACCACAAAACGTTAATCAAAATTCGTCTAGTTGTTAAGGAGGTTTTGAGTTCCAAAAACTCGCACATAAGATTTTATATAGTTAGGTAAGTTTTGACATAATAATGTACCTATAATCAATGTGTATAGTATACTACATCATAATAAAAATATGTGGCGAAATAACCCAATATTCTAGTTTAACACAAAAACGTTCTTAGCTTAGCTACACAGTTTCTAAGACGAAAACTAATGCCACTTGCTATGAATATACGAAATATAATATTCATGCAGCAAAACTACACTGAAGTATTGCTAAGTGCTAGTTGGCATACTCAACATTTGCATTCGTCACGAGTTTAATGTTTCAATAAGAGACACGTCTTATCGTCACTGTTCATAAGAGGAACTGTGACGACCTGTACAGCCGATGATTTAATCGGAGACCAAAAAATATATGAGCACTGAGTCTATTATATTTTTTCGTCTGAGGAAAAATAAACGTCTAAAAAAAAAACAAAAATCCTGACTCCGAATAAATTCTCTATTACATCTTTGATCGGAACAAAATTGCAGTCAGACTGAACATGATGATTGACGTATTGAGAACTCCATGTGTTTAAGAGTTCCTATTGTTAGTAATTTTGTCAAAAGCTTGGCTAGTAGCTGGCTTCAGCCTACTAATATCTCTTTTAATTATGTTATATCTCTGTTACAGGTAATCAGTACCATAAAAAACTATACTAGTCAAAAAACCCAAGTCTCGCAACTCAGCGTTTCTACCGTAAAATGCTGAGAGATCCAGGTATACCGAGTCGGTTATTAATTTTATATGCAGTCCCTACTTAAGGGACTTTTTGTTTTAAGTTGTTACGTAACTATGTAACCTAACAACATCTTAAAGTGACCATATCAATATTAAAGATTTTGACTTTTTTTATTTATTCGACCATCGCATAAAAATATAATAATATCTTATAGGAAAACATTTGAATTAGAATGCTTAGTACGATTGCCAAGTCCATCTATTTATTTAAAACGTTAATTTTTTTTATATTGATATGGTCATTTTAAGATGTTGTTAGGTTACATAGTTACGTAACAACTTGAAACAGATAATTCAGGTATCTTATGTAATACCTGTGCAATGTATAGAATAGTATGATTAAGGCTTGATATTGATAGTACGTCAGTCAATCAGTCAGATCAGTTAATCAGATCAATAACCCACATTGCCTCTTATACCTACAGCTTAAATGTCTAAAATAGAATGTAAACTTATGAAAATCTTGGTTTTCTCTGCGAAAACTTATTATGATTTATCTGCAAACAATTTTCTTTTATGTGCGAAATGTCATCTTTTTAAGATATTTTAAAAGACACTTTTAAAATTAAGCTGTTTTACATTCATACGATTTAGTGTCGAATTTAAAAAGAAATAGGATTCGGCAAGATAAAGACAAATACACACTTAGGATAGTTATTATTATAAAAAGCACAGTACGTGTGTTTGCCACTGAACTCCTCATAACCGGCTGGACCGATTGTAATGAAAAGTTGTGAGTTATTTTTATGGTTTTGAACAACAATTGTACCAGGCAGGTGATGCTTATGTCGAGGTAATTCAAGAAACAGCTTATGAACCGCCGTCATAGCAAAAGATGTCTGATATGATAAGCCTTTATTAAAGGTACATAAATAATAAATAAATAATGAAAGATAAAAAACTTCTAGTAAAGGTTTTCTGGTAATGTCTAAATAAAGTAACAATATAAGCAGTGAATAAAAAAACGGAAAAAGTACCCAAATAATACCAATATTTATTTTCCCACGACAGGTATAAAATTCGAAATATTTGGAGAGCTATGCAAATATTTGATTCTCCAATCTGGTGAGTGGCAACCCTCCCTGTGGCGTAGGATGGGACTATTATAATAATATAGATAGATATCTAAATATGTCTGTTACATGAATGCTTTGGGCGAGTATTCACAGCAATTTTGAATTTATGTGTCTCATCCACGATGTACCGATTATGGTAAGAGATTCTTGGACAAGTTAGAAAAAACCCGACTGTCTAAATTAAAAAAAACCCGTTTGATAAAATTTCTTTATTGGTTAAGAGTGTCTTGCTAAAAAAATATTCGTTGTCACTCATAATGTTGACGAATCTTAACACCTCCTGAAATTATTTATTTCGTCCTTAACCCATAGCTTATTTGATGAACATCAAAATTACGAGTATAATGGTAACGAAATGACATTATGAAATATTTTATAAAAACATTTACTTAAAAAATTATAATAAAAATAATCACTATATGATGATCCTGTTTCCTAATGGCTCAATAGACAATACCTACGAGTATCACATCATCGGCACAACCTAGTAATGGAATTATCTGCGATGCATTCCTAAAATGGCTTGATTTTATTACCATTCTAGCCAAGCGCTGTGTAAACATTAAAAAATTTTTTTTTTTTCAATTATTATGAGTATATTAATTAATACTATCCCCCTTGATGGTAATTGGCGATGTAGTCTTGGGTGGTAATAGTAAAGCATATTATCTTAGAAAAACTTTTTTACTGTTGACTCTCGTAGACGCATCACTTAAGCTAAACCTAAGTAAATAGTAGGTAAATGGTTGGGATATTACCATAAGTGAATAATGTTACCTAAATTAACACTTAATTGAATTATATTTAAGATGTAAGATCTTCCGCTCATTTTAATAGCAAATGGGTAATTTACTCAATTAACTAGAACGGTCGAAATGGTTAAAACAATATTAATAGAGTAAAATTATAATTATAAAGGGCCTATTCTGCGGTTGGATTTTGACCATAACTAATTATGTTTGGATTGGAATTGATAGGAATTGTAATATTGAACATGAAGGGTTAATTTTTTAGTACTTAGTTAATTAAATAATAATAATTTAAATAATAGGTATGGTAATGATAGGTACAATGTCTATCTATACATTAGAAATTACAAGATCAGACAAATTATTTTTTATTTTCTAACGTAATTAACTTGGTTAAATTTTGACGTCGCTTAAGTGAGCTATTAAATCCTGAGACGAAATAAATATTTAAATTGAATAATACATGCACATACAAATTCCAGATTTGATATATTAATTCTCAAACTCATACCTGTCTAAGTGTTAAAATCGTATCGAAATTTGAACTGTTCATATAAATATATTGCCTAATAAATACAAAAGGTACATAATTGTAAATAAATAACCAAAAGCCTTTAAACCTTAAACAAATTACGATCAAAACACTGAACATAGCAAGCAATTAAGGTAAAAATTGCTGAATACACAATATTGAAAGACTTGGCGGCGAGTTGATGGCGATCCAATATTGATATTGGGGAAATCAATGAGTGTTTGGTCAAAGCGTAAACCGGGAAAATATAAGGATGGTTGCGTACTGTACAATCTTTATATTAATTCAATATTGGACCCCTTTTTGACCGATTGCGTCAGAAATACGGTAATGTTTTGAAGTGAATTTTTTCGTCTTTTTTGGTAGTTACTATACGGCAATCCTAAAATCCTAATGATAATAAAATCGGAGGATACAGTTTAGTGATGTAGTTTCGAATCTATCGTATACATTCAATTAAATTATGATAACAAAATCGAGGGATACAGTTTGGCGTTGTAGTTTGGAATCTATTGTCTACATTCAATTTAATTATACCACTAGATAGCTAAAGAATCAAAGAGTTAATTGCAATAAGCGAGAACAGTGAAAAATCGCGCGTGGAAGACAGGGAATCGCCGTCATTTCGTGGTTATTTTACGACGTAAATCATCATACTTAATAAAAAT
>LGAG01000066.1:182626-196121 GCA_001278395.1 Lerema accius
TAAAAATAAATATTTTATAACCTGTCACCGTCCAATTGAGAAAAACATATTTAAAAGAAAACTGGCGAGAAATTTGGGCAAAACTACATACATAGAGCAAGATATTAAAAAATATAATTATATGAAATATAATGAACATGTCAGAAGTGGGATTCGAACCCACGCCCACAGAAGTGGACTGCGACCTGAACGCAGCGCCTTAGACCGCTCGGCCATCCTGACTTACAAGACATCTTCCAAAAATATGTACACAACTGTATTATATTAGTGTACAATATACTTTATGTGTATGTCTATTTCTTTTTTCACGCTCTATAACCTAAACGGCCTGAGTGCGGACGCCTCTAAAAAAGTTTTCACTTCAGTTTTTTGTTTATACAATAATTAATTATTACTTATACTGTACTATATTTCGTATCTACCATGTCTTGGTTAAAGATAACTGTGATATTAATATAAACAATATCCATGTAACAGAATAGTGGATTAGTCATCTAAGGAGGACGATTGTATTGTTAAACTTAAATTTAAAAAAATGCGTAAATCTGTGTAATGGACACGGATATGTGTTGTACGTGGTAACGTTAAGTTCAAAGTGCCGTAAAGTAACCTCAAAATGACGGCGCTTCCCCCTCCACCGAGTAATTTTTCACTGTTCTCGCTTATTGTAAATAATTCTCTAATCCTTTAACTATCTAGTGGTATAGTTTAATTTTTGATGTAGACGATATATTCGCAACTACAACGCCAAACTGGTACAGATTTTGATATTAGATTTTTAATATTGCCTCCGTATGGTATCAAAAAGATGTATTTATGTCAAAAAACAATTACCTACCTGTACTTACTTTCTCTTATTAGAGACATTATCTAATAAGATCTTTTTCTTGCGAGCCTTTTGGTAGAGTGTCGTCTTTTAGTGCTGCTGGTGGAACTTTGTTGAGATTGTAGATTCTGTAAGAGGCAAATTATTAATAATATTATTATCCTTCATCATTATTAATTATCCTATTATTAATCATTATTTTATTTCACGCTAGCCAAGTCAAATCTTCACAATTTGTGAGCTAAAAAGGATATACCTACTTAAAGTTGTAAGCTTTCAAAGTTTCTAACAAGGTCTAACATACTCGTACATAAATCAGTCGGGATACGCCTGAAGTATCCTACTTCAACATATTGACAGGTTTCTGGTATGTTATCTTTGGATAGAAATTTCTCAGCTACAGTACCTATATAAGTTACAAACAGAAAACATACTATTGGCAGCTTTACATACATGTTTTTTTACGCGCTACCGAAATTTTTGGTATTCGCATATTTCACTGCGTATTAATAGATGGTATTTTAATTAAAAGCAATACAAAAAAAAGACAGTGGAACGCGACTATAATACGTTTTCGTATCGAACGTAAAGGCTTGTCATCAACACGTCAAAAATAGTTACAATTATGTTCAACTTTATTGTAAAAATAACCGTGATAATGCTGCATTAAACACAACTTGAAACTACGCCTTCAAATTTCGATGATTCCGTTCTTCCAGCGTTACATCTCTTTCCCAAACCACTCGAAATACATTCGACACCGATACTAAGTCATAAAACATCTATATAGACGAGGAAAATCTCATTTGAAGCCAGATATCCAGCGGGAACGGTGATGAATCTGCAATTTCCTCGTCCCCGCGACGTTCGCGTCGACATCAAACTGACGAATATCTCGCCGAGTTGCATTTCTGTTACATTGATGGAATAATACCAGAAATGCAAATGGTGTATATTTCCTAGATACTACCATCATTTCTGTTCAATCAAACAAGCAAAAAGTGCTTAAACGTAAAATCCAATTACTGAAATATCATGCTCTGAAAAATATGACACGTAGTCACAAGCAACATGTAGAATGAAACAGATATTGGTAATATCCTAATTTGATACCAAATTAATCAATTTCATTTATATTTACAACATAAAATAAATACTTTCTTGAGTATATCTGCTCTATACTAAAGGATCCGCGTCTGACAACAGAACTGTATTGTTTGTCTGTTTATATAATGTGTAATTGTGTGATTTTTATCATTAATTAAATCATAAATGAATTTGTAACTTACTCGTATTAAGTACTACTTGAAGTATGCCAAAAAAGTCGTACATGTTTGTATTATTCTTAAAAATATACCGAATATTGAATTCTCCATTTATTAATATTAATATACATATTACAACAAGCACTAAGCCAAGGATTGACCCCACTAGTGGGACAGTTGCAGATTACTATGATGAATGTTACTAAGACAATTTTCCAGCTGTCTACATGATATGCGACAAGAATTTATTACGCTAATATCCTATGGAAGACCTGAGGATATTAAATTCCAATTGCTAGTTATACAGTTTATCTACACTAGACTTATCTATATACTAATATATAAAGCTGAAGAGTTTGTTTGAACGCGCTAATCTCAGGAACTACTGGACCGATTTGAAAAAAATCTTTTAGTGTAAGATAGTCCATTTATCGAGGAAGCCTATAGGCTGTATAACATCACGCTAACATGAATAGGAGAGGAGTAACAAAAAAAAATTATGCTGAAAATTACGCTGGCGATTTCTAGTACCACAATAATAGAGAGACTAACAGTAGTTAAACTCCATACAAAGCGCGAAAAAAGGACGTACACATAGACATTTATGTAGAGATACGGATTTCCGTTCGGTTTCGAATGTGTTTTAGAACAAAATCGTAAAGATGTGTGCGTGTTGAGTGTAATTACGAAGTAACTATTTTCAATCTGTGGCGTACCTAGTTATTGGAAACCAAGTACATACAACAGATTTACTACTGTTAGTAGTTACCTATCTGTATATTGTGGATATACCTACTTAAATTATTGAATCTGTCGTAATTATGTGGTAGGAAGCAAATTTTTGTATGACAGCCTCATAAACATCCAATGAGGTTCTTTTTTAACCATTTTTTTTGTCAATCGTGATTTCAATGTGCCCCATAAATACGTATGTCAAATGGTTATCATATCGGGTCACCGTGCTAAGGGTTGCAGGTTCGATTCCCAGAGAGGTAGTTTATATGTTCGTGTATTATAGCTATATCTATATCCTATACCTATATCTGCGTAACGGAATTTATTTATTACCTACTGATAATTATTACCAAAAAAACTAACTACCTCACAAAAAGTATGACAATTTGTACAAAATATGATTAAAAAAACATTTTCGACCGGTGAAAAGCGTCAAAAAAAATCATCAAAAAAGAAAGTTTTTCCAGTGAAAGTGAGAGCAAATTTACAAAAAGCAACTCGAAAAACAACCCCCAAGGTTTTTCGAACAAAATTTTTGAACCGATAGCGCTTTTACGCCAGAAAATAGAATTATAGATGATTCAATCCATAGTTCGTTTTTAACTTGTCTTATTTTAAAAACTAAAACTTTCATTTTCAAAGCAGTTTTTGTGAACATTTTCCCAAGTTTAGTTCTTATCTTCATATCGAATTTCATCAAAATCGGTTCAGTAGTTTAGGCGTGAAAGCGTAACAGACAGACAGACAGAGTTACTTTCGCATTTATAATATTAGTAGGGATAATAAATACCAAATTGTCGTGTACACTTACATTATTAATGTTCTTCTTCACGATAATGGCGACTCCGCCCCCGCGGCCGGGCTTGCAGCCCGCTGGTCGGGGCACCCGACCGACCAGGCAGCGGTCCAAGGGTCGAATTGGTCGAGCCGGCTCACTGTCCTCATCTTCTTCTGATGCTAAATAAAAAATAAGTAAGGTGGGGTAAGACTAACACACGGGGCAAGACTAACACTTTCTATTATCTCGATATGCACTTGAAGAAACGACATGTGTGTGTTTTAGCCGAGAACATTTACGTTTGTTCTATCTTACAGACTGGAAGAATTTCGTATTTAAGCTATACGTACCGAGATAATAGACAGTGTTAGTCTTGCCCCGTGTGTTAGTCTTACCCAACCTTACTATAATAATTTATCTCGTTACTAAATAAATAGCGGCAATGGTTAGTCAACACACAGAATTAACTGACATACTACTCAATTACACATAAAGAAAAGGACTTAGGGAATTTGAATTTGCTGACATGTTTATGTTCCGTCAAGCAATTGGGGCTGTAGAGCGTACCAAAGAACATACCTATTTAAATACATGAAAACATACTCGTACATACCTACTACATACTTTCATGCTATACATAAACATAGGTTCTTAACCTGGGCTAAATCATCTATTTTAAGGGGGTAAAGATGGACCTAATTGTTTGGATCAGAAATTAAAAAGATGCAGAAAAAAGTAACTTGTATTATTGGTTTTGATAAATGTTAAAGACGGGGTAAAATCAGTTTTCCTCATAGATAACAGCTGTAACGATATTGAAAATGTTAGGAACCATTGCACTAACTCCTTCATTCATTCACTCACTCAACAAAGCTACACTTACACACACACATACACGCACACAACAACAATTGTTTTACTTCCTAACGGACATTCGAGATTAAACTATGCCGACGGCTAATCCCGGCATCCCGGAAATAAAAACAACTCCTCGTAATTTGCTAAAGTGCTTACGTTTTTACACAAGCTTTACGATCCCGGCGTGGCGCGGTTACGGTGAAGTTTCATACTAATCCATGCCAATGGAATTCCGGATTCCGTAAACTACGAGTAACTTGGAAACACCTATTAATTTTTGTTGGAGTTGCAGCACGATCTCGCTTCGCTTCGGCTAATCATTGACGTGTCATCCCGCGGGAATCTATCAGTTTTCCGGGATAAAAGTTATGCTAAAACCATTCCCGTCATGTCAGCTTTAAACCTGCCAAATTTTATTTACATGGGTATTGTTTTGGGGCCGCTCAAGTATTACATAAGCAATATAGGGAGGGGAGGGGGGTATTTCCTTTGCTTATTTTTGATGACATATAAGGGGCTGGAGGTATATATAGCGATTATGTCAAAAAAAGTTATTTACGACTTTACATTTTACGATAGAGCATGCCCAAGAAACTGACATAGGCTCAAAGAACATTAGCCTTCTCCTGACACAATCGGATAAAAAACTCGAAAAATAAAAACAAAAAAAAAATGTGATATAATGAATCTCAATACTAAATATAACATTTTGACTCAAACATTACACCAAAGTTTACAAGTTGAAACTTTAGGTAATCACGCTGAGTAGTAAAGTTAGCAACATCTTTTAGAAAAGTTAGGAGTAAGTTTGAAGTAATTAGTAATTATTAATTTACCTAAGTCTTTCAAAAGGTAATGGGCGTTTAAATATTCTACGCTTCGACGGAATAATATTTCGAATTTCGCTTCGCCTAATGAACATAATCCTTTTACAAATAGCACCTACAAAATAGTTTAAAATATCGGACGTTTCAAATTAAATCGCTATTTATTATAAAAAAGAAAAAAATATACTTTACTAAGCGTAACTAATAATAGATTAGTACACCGAATTTTGTTTAAAAGTTAAAAAATTTAAGCCATGACTAAACTTCTTTAATCTTTGTGGGTATTCTAATTTTTATTTTAACATCTAACACTACAGCAACCCTTAATAGATTAAACGATTATTTTATTTTTACTCGGCGTACCTCACACAAAAAAGTCAGAAACAAAGAAAAAGTTTATTCGAAAAGTAAGTATAGTACTAAAATTTAAATAAGGTAAAAATACAAATTTAATTAATATCCCTCCCTAAATGGGTCAAAAGTCGGCCATTTTCGAAACATTCCATTTTCCCCGTGGTGAGCCAATACTCTTTTTGAAAACGCCACCGGGATGTTTCCCAGACTCCCCCTAAATTTGGGCAAATTCGGGGTAACCCGGACACATAGCAACCCTTACCCTGTCCAAATCTCTTTCTTAGAAGGGTTACATACGCATTGACTGTAACATGTGATACTGTTGCCGATAACAGCCAATTACTGGCACAGTACACGCAAACCTTATGTTACTATCCAGCTAACGGTCAATCCCCTAGAGATTTAAGGGAGATTTTATTTTCTCTAACCAAGTTTTCCCGTCGAGTCAAAGCAAAAGGATTTTTAGACTAACCAAAGTTCTTTAAAATCATGATAGAAAGAAAGAAAAGTTAACGTTGCAAGCGAATTGTATTTTTTTTAATAACAAATCTTTTCACATTTATTCAGTTAAACGTGTAAATATTGTTTTTTAACCCTTAATATAACCGTAACCCCATTAAGCGCGTTTTTATACCCATAAGGAGGGTAAATTTAATTTTTTTCTTTGATCCGCTCTACAACCCGAAATTCAAGTGTGATGTCTTTACTATTTTGGGAGTGACTTATGCTATAAAATAATTATATTTGTTATCGGACCCCATAATATTTTGTATTTGAATGTAAATAATTTGTAGTTTGTGTACAAAATTACTATACCCTGTTCAAGATAGCATGATCTTTTTGACATATGGGCTAGTGGTGGGAAATAGAAAATATTTAGTTGTCAAAAAAATAACGTTTTAAAATACTTGTCACTCTGACGAGATGGTGTGGGTATATTATGTGTGAAATTCTTTCTTGCGCTATACATTATAAAACATTGGGTAGATAGCGACGGTGGGACAATATTCATAATTCATAATAACTAATAAGTACATATCTAATATTACAAGGTTATTTTTGGACCTTCCGCCAAATTTAAATAGGTGGTTCAGACCATAAAAGTAAACAACTTTCCTAAAGAAATACGGGTCGAAAAGTGAAAAAAAAATTCAGACCTATACAAAATTGTCCACGTGATTGAGTAGTTTCTATGGGAAGGTTAATTTTTTTTTTCACTTTGTGACCCACGTTCCTTTGAAAAAGTTGTTTAGTTTCATGGTCTGAACCACCTATGATTTTAATTATGATTTTTTGTAACGAATATTTGTAACAGTTACTGCCTGTTATTTGTGTCCCATCCGTCCGACCGACGTAACATTGTACAAGCGTATATTATTTTTAGCGTTCCTATTTAAATTTTACTTTAAATCATTGAAAAGTCTTAAAATTTTTGGAGAACGCTTGAATCTTTAGGGACTTTTGTGCTATATGAATTTTTTTGTTCAATTTTATTATTTGTTCAATTTTTAAAATCATTAAATTAAGAAAATAATATGTTCGTCATTGCAAAGTCATGCCGATCAGAAAAATTTACACCTGTCAAAAAGATCATGCTAAGTTGAACAGGGTATAAAGCGTGACTTACTATCCGGGAATGAACTCAGAATTTATTAGTATGCGCAGATACGGTCATGGCTCACGACTAAGCTACAAGAGCTTCAAATAAAAAAAAGAATATTGACTCGTGAAGGATTTGAACCTTCGCCCTCCGATGCTTAAAGATCATCCTAAATCGGCACTCTAACCTACTGAGCTAACGACTCTTAAAGCGGTTTCATACTAGCGTTTATTACGCGCGTATATGCTCATCTTTAGAAGCGCATGTAGGCACGTATAGGCGCGCCTTTTGACACACGCGCACCTTGTACGAGAGTTGACGCGCTTCTAAGCTCGTATCAATGTTGATACTGACAGAAAGCCATTACCAGTTCGAGCAAACACATAGAAATATGACAGTTTACGTGCGTCCTGTCTTTTGAAGCGCGTATCATAAGCGCGCGAGTAAGCGCGTATGGTAAAACGACCGTATACGCGCAGGAAAATATGCTAGTCTGAAACCGCACTTACAGCTAAATCATTATAATAATATCACGAATAGATCGATCCATGACGTCATCACTCTCTATCATTAATTTCTCATATACTTACCGGTTCCCTTAACTATCAATTTAGGTTTTAGTTAACGTTAAGTACTTTCGGAGATATTTCCTTCCGGTAAATCAGTTTAAGTGTTTCCAAATTTTCGCTACTTTCCCCGATTACTTTCACCTACTTATACTCTTTATGTAGCTATTAAAAAATGTACTAGTTTTTTTATAATCTATTCAGCCTTGTGTACTAACAATCGGATATGGTATTGGTGTTCTTTTTTGCGTTTAAAATAAATGAATGTCATCTGTTTTACAAACAGTATCTATGAGCGACATATTTGTATTATCTTTATGAGTAGGTACACGAACTGTTGCCCGCAGCTTTGCTTGCGGAAATTATAGTTTTGCGGTGATATTTACCCACTTAAGGGTTGATTTAAGAAAATCGTTGAATGAGGTTCTTCATCCTTTTCAACCATACACCCAAACATGAATTTGAAAACTGCTAGCTTTAAAATTTGGTTAATTTTCGTACAAACTTTCATCCCTTATTTCACCCCCTTATGGGTTAATTTCCTATTTTTTTTTTAAATCCGCACTTCTTAGCTTAGTATCGAAAACTTAAATAATAATTTGCAAACTGCTTGCTTTAATTTTTTTTTAATTTTCATACAAACTTTCATCCCCTATTTCCCCCCCTTAAAGTGGGAATTTCCAAAAATCCGTTCTTAGTGCTCCCCTACATTCTAGAAGGAACCTCTGTGCCAAGTTTCATGCTTCTAGGTCTATCCGTTTAGGCTGTAGCGTGTCTGTCAGTCAATCAACATTTTTATTAAGTATGATGATTATATAAAATCATACCGTACGGTGTATTTGTCACTGGATAAAATATAGCTTATCTTATCCATACTTATTATTTACTAACACATTATATTAATTGCTTTGATGAAATACATTGATAAGAGTAAGAGTATAACATACACTATCTGAAGTGGATGGTCATGTTCTTACCTTTGTTGTGGGGGGGGGGTTTACAGAATTGCGACGCAATACTTGAACGGTCCCTTAAGTAATACTTCAACGGCCCCTTGGTGATCGGTTAGTAACGCTAGGGAGTGAAATCCGCCCTTTGCCAAAGACTAAACTTACACAATTCCCTCTCAGTATGTTTCAGTATCCCTGGCAGCTTGGACTTTCCGTTCCGCTGGTTGGTCCGGCTCCGGTTCCGGTAATCTGAGTCCTCCGGTTCCGATTTGCTGTGTAACTTGCATTTCTTCTTACGAAAGGTCCCGTTGGTATATTTGAGGATGCTGTAAGAAATGTTAAACTTTTTAAACCCTTGAAATTAACCTGGTTTATACTCCGTTTATACTACGTCTGCAGTTCAAAGGTCAAGGTTCAAGGTCCTGGGTTGGATTCCCTACGAGACATGTTTTCATTCTGTATGTGTGTATTTCTGCATTCGTAATGACTGGCACACACTACACTGAGAATCCTAATGTGCTATGAGAATGTCGCTATTTATTCATTGTTTAATACAAACATTATCATCAATTCAAGGGCATTCAAAGACTAATAATTTTTTTGCGAGTGCTAGTGTACTGGCAAAAAAGTTTCCTGTTAGCTCATAACGACCGAACCGAGAATATAAATGCAAGATGACGTGATCCTGACGTAATTCTGACGTAAACCTGACGTCATTTTGTATCTACTAGCCAAAATTATCAAGATTGTAGTCATAAGACTCGTTAGCTCAGTAGGTTAGAGCGCCGATATAAGATTTCCTTTGACCATCGGAGGGCGGAGGTTCAAATCCTTCACGAGTCAAACTTTTTTATTTTTTTTATTTTATTATTTTTAAATTGTTCCTAAAAAAAAATTATGATATTTATTAAACGTTGTAAGGAATGACTTTAGATAGTAATTTTCATATAAATAATTTGTGTTTATTTCAAATTTTTTTAGTTTTTTCTACTATCCTAAATATCTTTTTGTCAACGCAAAGAAATAAAATTTGTCAAACTGTACTAAG
The DNA here is from genome assembly GCA_001278395.1 of Lerema accius. Taxonomy (NCBI): domain Eukaryota; kingdom Metazoa; phylum Arthropoda; class Insecta; order Lepidoptera; family Hesperiidae; genus Lerema; species Lerema accius. The sequence continues at coordinate 192,434 of LGAG01000066.1, forward strand.
ACCGGTGAGCCAAAAAAAGTCTAAACGCTAAGAAATACTTAGTTTTTAATTTTAAAACAATCGTAACTCGATTCAATCTTACTGTACCTACATTTCTTGTTCCTCCTAACATTTTAATCATATAAATTACCTTTTACAAAGAAAAATACCTACGCTAATAACAATTGCATGAGAACCAAATTAAATTTAACTAAATCTCGAAATGGGACTCAAAGTTTCAATATTTCAGTCTGTTACTTCGAAATTCGTATTACTACCTACTCTGAAATTCTGTAATTAATTTACCTACAATTCAGCTTCGAAGTTAGGCACAACTTTTGGGGAGTTAGTACACTTATTTCAAGGATTTCCGCGTATTTCTGTCAGGATGTGGATGTATACATTGTTGATTTCATTTAAATGAATATTTACTATCATTTTTTTTTATTACAAATCTTTAAAAATTATATCAATTATGAAAACGAGACGAGGTACTTAAGTGAAAAAGTTTAAGTTTCCGATTTTCGCGTCCAATAATTATTGTTTGACAATCGTATAAAATCACAACTTAAAACTTGAATAATCTAGAATAATAAATAGATTTGCTGAAAAATATGGCACTCGTCTTCATTATCATCATCATCACAGCCCATAGCTGTCCCAGTGTCCCACTGCTGGGCTCAGGTCTCCTCTCACATTATGAGGGGTACAGGCTGCAGTCTACCACGCTGGCCTAGTGCGGATTGACAGACTTCACACACCTTTGAGAACTTTATGGAGAACTCTCAGGTGTGCAGGTTTCCTCACGATGTTTTCTTTTACAGAAGCAAGTGATAATTAGTTGAAGCAAGTGAAAATTAGGGGATGCGTGCCGAGTTTAAACTCAGGAACTCCCAGTCGGAAGATTGACCCCCCCCNNNNCCCTCCTCCTATGTAACGCGTCGTAACGTTTTTTTGTACCCTACCTCCCCCTTCGTAACTGTTACGTAACACACAAATGACCATTTTTATCAACAAATATTGCCATTTTGCCGCCTTACAAGAATCGTATTCCCTTATTTTTTAACTTCTTTAAAAACAATATTACGTAACGCGTTGTTCGAATCACCTTCCCACTTATGTATAACGCATTATGACATTTTAAAAGGGAACCCCTAAATTGCGTTGCATAATATTTATACGGTACCTTAAGCTAGATATCAACTAGGGTAAATATCAAGGTACTTACGATAATTTTTTCTTCTTCTTGACATTCTCCACAGAGCTAGATGTATCTTCAGTTTCCTCGGAGTCCGTATACACGTACGGCACCTTACCCATTTTGTTGAAACGAAACAATTTGACTGGCGGCGACTATTATTAATAAAATTTGGCTTACGAATTCATTTGTTAGCGGTTGTTTTGTAGAATCTAGTATTCCTATTATTTGTTATTTTATTTTGTTCGAAAATGTATTTTTTACATTGTGAATGGTTATGACATTTTACAATTTGTGCCTTTGACAGCAGCTGTCACGTCAAATTGATATTTTTTTTATTTTTTCAGGAGTTTTAATTTTCTTTTTTAATGACGAAAAGGTTCATTGAAACAAATAAATTAATGATCAATAGATGAATAAAATGTATGATAAAATCACAGAGCAATGAATGTATCTGTTACATACATTCTTCCGTGGATAAAATAGATAAATCTGTCTTTTGAAATCAGAGCAACTTAGTTTTAATAGCAAATCAAATAAATTGTACGAACCATTTTCCGAGAGTTTTATCACAAGATATTAATCTAGAAATTAATATTTAGAAAGGCGCCTTCTATTTAAATTTTCTATTTTAATTGGCTGAACACGAATGCAAAGAAATTAAAGAAAAACTTTTTCGTTGAATAGCGCTTTCAATAATGAATACGCCTTAATGAAAAGAATTAGCCACGTTTTCATTCGTAATACAAATTCCAAATTCGAAATCGTAACAGGAATTCGGAATTCAAATAAGGGTTTCTAATTGGTTCCAATTTATTTTGGGCGGGAAATACCGTTATTATTTAATATTCAGTTGAATTAGTTATTTGATTATATTGAAGGCTAGTTAGGGGAAATTTTAAAGCAATTTACGATTTAATTTGAAATTTATTTGCGTTCGAAATAATTAGTGCCGTGAATAAATGTTTTAATTGGATTTGCGATGACAGAATTATTATGGATGGATAAATTCGGCCAAGTTGGCTGTCCGTCTGTCGTTCGTCTGTCACAGCTGTATTTCTTCAACCGTAATTGGACAATTGAAACTTTTATAGAGTAGGTACAAACAGAGTAGAGTAGGTAGTATCCTTAAGGTTGCGAAAATATTATGCAAGATACTCAGTAGTAGGTACTTTACGCTAATATAAATCAACAAAACTTCGTCCACAGATGTCTATATTATCTATCATTATAATTTTTGTGCCTACAACCATACCTGTTTATTTATATTACTTTTTCTTATCTTGTTGCCCCATCCCGAAGCTTGGGCATTGACTGTCTCCAATTTTATTGTCGTTAGCAATATTTTATTCTGTGGATTAAAAATGCTTTATTGGTTAATAATTATGTAACGTGTGCCGGGTCAGCTAGTACTTTATAATTTCAAATCAGCAACATCTTTAAAATACGATTCATCTAATTATTTTTAAAACAGGTTTTCTCGGCAAGCGTGTGTTATTTTCGTGAGCCACGCTTATTATTTACTATCGAAATTGTATTCTAATACATTACAATAAAGTTGATATTACATAAGACGGTTGTATGGCTTATAATTCACTATTCGATAGTGTCAAAGTGGAAGGAATGACTCAGTATGACGTCATTTGGGCGATACAGTTCGTGTTTTTGTAAGCTTAATGGTAAGACTCGTTAGCTCAGTAGGTTAGAGCGCCGATATAATTAAAAATTTGATCATCGGAGGGCGAAGGTTCAAATCCTTCACGAGTCAGATTTTTTTTTTACTTTTTATTTTTTTATTTTATTAGGAATACAGCAAATACTTTCTCCTTAAATACCCCTTTTCGCAGCAAAGCGATTCGACTTTTTAAACGTGACTTTATTTTAATTTATTACCTACTAGAAACCCGCCCTCGCTTCGCTTCGGTGGACCTTGTTAACTTGCGGCAACAAAAATGCGCGTGTCTAGATGGACATACATACCTACCATGTACATAATTTATTGTTTATTAATCAATCAATCATCAATACATATAATAAAATTTAAGTTGGGGGGGGCACTGTTTGTCTGTGTGTTTGAAAGAGTATCACGCCAAAACGGCTGATTTGACAGAACAATGGATGAAATACACCCATAATCCTTAACTCAGGGCTCTATTTAGGCTTTAATTTATTTAAATCAGATCATTATATCAAAAGATATTATAACTTAAAGTTTGTATGGGACTACTGTAATATTATTAAACATTATTCTTCTTACGCTGTCGGGTAAAAATCTATAAAAAAAAAAACTTCCAAGTAGGTAACCTACAAGAAAATATCCCGTCGTTACTTATCGAATTTTCCAGATAAAGTAACCCTCACTTTCAATTCAAGGGATCGCATCGGATGCTCCTCGGTTCTCCCGAGGCAGTAGATTTAAGGCCCCCAAGGATATATTATACCCATCGCCTCCGAAGACACCGCGGTTTTAACGACCAGAATAAATCTAACTGATAGATATTTATGAACGAG
>LGAG01000066.1:203724-221443 GCA_001278395.1 Lerema accius
TTCCGCAAGCAAAGCTGCGGGCAACAGCTCGTTTAATATAAAATTCAATGATTAATTTTATTTTTAGTGATTTATAACAAAAAAAACATTGTAGTCACGTGACAGAAACAGCAATCAGAAGGCGTGACGTCACAGTTGTCGTTGACGTTTCAGTAGTAGATAATTTGCACTACGTGACGTCATCCGAGAGGCCACGACAGTTTAGAACATTTTCGTGTCAAATTCAATAAGGTTGTTAAAAGTGGCAATTAATAATGTTACTGATCGAATTTTCTAGTAATATATAGTTATTTCAGTTATACATCTAACAAAGCAAACAATAAATCAATAAAAAAAATTTAGGACACAAGCCTATTATTACAAGATTGCAATAAATACATTCGTTTCGAAAGCAGACTATTCACTCACCAAAGCCTTTTCCTTAAGAGCATCAGTATCTATAAACCATTGTTGACTCGCTCTAATAATAACAGGTTTCTTGGTCCGCCAGTCCAACGGGTAGGAATGTATGTACACCCCTTTATAGAGGATGGAGTCACCCAACAACTTGATCACTGCATCCTGACCTTCTGAGAGAACCGGCAACCCGTTCAGGCCTGGTTGCAGGTTGGTGTAGCAACCTAGCTCATCTACGTTGCATTCCTGAAAAAACAATTTTGGAGTACTTTAAATCTATACTTAATAATATAAAGCTGAAGAGTTTGTTTGGACGCGGTAATCTTGGGAACTACACTGGACCGATTTGAAAAATTCTGCTAGTGCAACATAGTTCATTTATCGAGGAAGGCTAGAGGCTATATAACATTACGTTAATATGAATAAGAGAGGAGCAGCAATAAATAAGCGCGGAGCGGCGGGCGATTGCTAGTGTCAAATAAAGTCATTTAGAATTAAAACAGAAACATGTAGTACAATTAGCTAGCCTAGAGCTAAAGTGGTTGTGTAAAATTTTTGGCTATGAGCATTTTTGAAATTAAAAACAATAAATTAATCAAAGCAAAAGTGGCCTTAAGTGTCATCGGTCACCAAAGTATAAGTTTTCATAAAATACCACTTTACAATTTGATTGGTTATTTAAACGCATTTCGTTCGATAACTTTATTTTGTAACATAGATCACTTTAGTTCCAGGCTAGGCAATTGAGGATCTGTTGAATTAATTACTGTTAAATAGAAGACTTGGCAGACGTTTCTCTGCACTATATTTTGTCTTATAAAATTAGGTTGATCCCTTAGTTTCCCACATTAAGTACCCTACCTTAAATTTTCGTATACCTGAAAAGAAAAGATGAATAGGAAGGTAATGATACACTGATTAGCATACATACCACAGTCAAATTATTCCTCAAAGCAACCAGAAAGTCATCAGGGCCATGCGCTGGGGCAGTATGGACCAGCCCGCTGCCCTTGCCCCGAGTCACATGATCAGCTTCAAGAAATGGTAGGGCTCCATCTACCAGTTTACTCCTATAAGTACTGCCTTTCAGATTGTCGCCTAAAACATGAAATTTCACTAATTTTAGCTTCTATTATAGGCAGTAGAGTAACTATTATCAATTTTACTGTGATCTAGTTTCTCATGTATGTTCTTTATGTTGATATTTTGATTATGAGTTAAGTTTAAACTGAGAGTTTAATTATTTTTTTACAACTGCAATTTTTTTTAATTTAGAAAAAAAGAAAACAACTGTAAATCAGACAATAACCAACTAGTTCAGTTACTAAGTAAATTGTTATCTCTAAAATAACTCTCATTGCTAAGTTACATGTTACTGCTGAGTTACATATTATTGCTGAGTTATATGTTATCGCTAAGTTACATGTAGTGGCTAAGTTACAAATTATCGCTAAGTTACACATGAATACAAACTTACACTTATACCTCGTTTTTTTCGTTGTGATTTAAAAGGTAAACAATCTTGGCACAACTTTTATTTATTTCATAAATTAAAAAAAATGTTTAGAAGTATACAGAAATTTATTTTAAGATAATAATATCTGTCTTATTTTTAAATCCAAAATTACAATAAAAAGACACTGTAAGATTGTTTACCTTTTAAATCATGACGAAAAAAACGAGGTATAGCTCCATTAATTCCCATAAAACTTACCACTAAACTCTGCTATCTTCTCAATCTCCACATTTAGAATCTTAGCCACATCATCAACCTGATCACTGGCCACCAGAAACAAGTCAGTTTTATCACCTAGCGTTACTACAGAATACATCATCTGTGGGTTGTAACAGATAGCCCTGTTGGCTACCAGAGTCCATGGCGTTGTTGTCCATACTATAGCTGATAGTGGTTTGCTAGAAGATTAAAATTAATTCATTACAACTCTATTACATGTACAATTTGACTATCTTCTGAGAATGTAAAATATAATGGCTCCAAACATTTTTTTATGGGATTAAGAAACAAGAGATGTCCATGTACGACATAGTAACAAACATATAGTATACTCTGTCACTCAAGCCTTCCGCCGGAACACAGCAAGTCAATTGGCGGCTGACTCCAGCAAGAAGGTAGTCACTACTCAAGTAGTACCACTATATTACATAATAGATTATTGATTTAACATCAAATAAGGTTGAATATTCTTTAAGAAAATATCCCCTAAATAGCCTTAACATGAGAAGAAAAACTGAAGACACTAAGTTTTTTGCAACATTATAATTATTTTTATTTATATACGACGACCCTGTAGCCTAGTTAGCACTGACCCTGCCTGCGAAGCGAGGGGTCCCAAATTCGATTCCCAAGCGTGGCAGATATTTATGTGACAGATGAATATTTGTTCTCGGGTCATGGGTGTTAGTGATGTGTTATTTGTGTTGTCCATGTCACCCGCGACACAGGGAATCCTACTGCGGGGGTATGAGTGTGATAGTGTTTATTTATATATTTATGACACCAAAAACATTTACAAAGAAAGAGAAGAAGGAACTGACATACCCGGCAACTAATTCATCAATGACTTGAGGTAATTTTTCAATAGCATAAGTGAGATAAACCTCTGTACTTTTATGTTGTGGGTCATATTCTAATTCTGCCTCAGCTAATGCTGTTCTGAAATTACAAAAATACACAAAATATATGGGTAATTATCCATTATTTAGAGGCATAAACCATAACATTTACTAAACTATCACCACAATATATCTCTCTAACAGTAGTAAAACTCCAAAGTGAGCGTGCTCGAACAACGCACACATAGACAATTAGACATAATGTACACATAGACACAAAGATTTGTGTACAGATACGGATTTCCATTCAGTTTTGAAAGTGTTCTAGAACAAAATCGTGTTGATGTGTGCGTGCTGAGTGTAGCTATCAGAAACAAAGTAAATACTCGAGTTTTACTACTGTTAATCTCTCTATATCGTGGTATCACCTCCAAAATAAACAACATTAACATATTGCTGGGTTCCCAAAACTTTGAAGAGCACAAAAATTCAACATAAATTTTAGGATTGTGATTAACACTCAAATACCATTGTAGATAAGATAGCTAAGTACTGATCACAGCAACTTCCCAAAAGGAAGGTTGTAGGGCAATAGCAATGCCCTTTATGTAGCAGGGTTCACCACAAACAGGGGAACTAGGTTTGACCTTAAAATATAGATAGTGAATGTTCTATCGACTAATATCTGTTTAAAAATGTCTTTACACTTACCTAGAAGATGGAGACCAATACACAGGTTTAAGAGCTCGATAAATCAATCCAGATTTATACATCTTATAAAATTGTCTCAGCTGTTTTTGAACATATTTCTTTTCTAAAGTCAAGTAATACTGTTTCTCCCAATCAGCCATAACTCCCCAACTTTCAAACGCTTTCTTTTGTTTCTCAACAGTTTCAAGTGCAAATGTCCGAGCAATTTGCCTTGTATGTACAGGGTCGGAGGGATCATTTTTGTTTGTGCTTTTCTTAGCTTTCTGTAGTGCTTTGAACTCTATAGGTAGGCCGTGGCAATCCCAGCCAGGGACATAATGAACTTTATTTCCTTGTAATATTTGACTCCTGTTGTTTATATCTTTTATTATCTGTTAATTAGAAGGATAACAGATAAGATGTGTTAAGAAAAATGTACAGGAAGATTTAGGATCAATTTATGATAGATGAGTAAAGTTCAAGTACAAGATAACTATTGAAGATGGATCTTACATACTATATTTTTCATTTATCTTTCTCCATACCTAGGAGCAAAGGAATCGTCAACCACTTCCCAAAAATAAAGCAGTTCATGTACAATCAGGAGGATAGGAAATAGGAAACATGCAGCACATATTTCTGGAACTATTAGAAGAGGGGCAGCTGACCCCTTCTTTTCCTTTGGTGACACCAATGCTTAGCAGCAAGTAGACCTTTGTTTTGATTATTTTGAAGCAAAAGTATTAAAAATAAGAGCTATGCTTACTTCAAAAGCATTAATAATTAATAAAATACTACTTACATAATACTTGAAAGGACCTCTAATCCTTTTAAGCAAGTGTAAAATTTAAATGGCTAATCATAAGGAAGGAACGACTTACTTTGTTCACAGCATGTCCCATGTGTAAGTCCCCATTAGCATAAGGTGGGCCATCATGCAATACAAACTCTTTACCAGAGAGATTCTCCCTTTGCCAATTATATAGCTCAGAGAATTTTGCAATCTAAAAAGAGGGAATTAGAATTTTAAACGAGTAACTTTTGATGGTTTTTTAAAATAGCACTATAGTGGGCGCTCAAGAGTTCTTATGGTGTGTATTTCCATAATTTCCTGTGCATAACTGATAAACGAGCTTATGGGCTACTCAAAGGTAATCAATACTCATGAACGTCTTTTACAACATCAATGCGTTAATTAAAGCGTAACAATCGAAATTTGAAAAGATAATATCACGATAACACTTCAAAGCTTGATGGTTCTTCTCGTTGATTTCAAAGTTAAGTTACAAAATATTCTTCACCTTTTGAATTTCATCTTTCATAGCATTGCTACTTCTTGCAGGAAAATTGGTTTTGGGAAACAAAATTGTATGAGAATATGTCTTTGTTTTAGGCTCGGCGGTACTTTTACTTCTCGTGCAGTTAATACAAAGCAATTTCCATTGAACCCTGTGGTATTTAAGGTAAAAATCTGTTATATTTTTAGCTGTTAGCATTTTTATTTTATGGTTATAACTTTGTTATGACTTTTTCAGCCGAGTGCAATATTCTTTTTTTGACGTTTACTTAACATTGACAAGAATTATTTTGACATTGACAGACAGAATGAAGCCTCACCATAGAGCATAGTATTATGTGACGACTTGTGCGGTTTTCTGTAGACGCTAGACGTTGACAGTTTTAGTTTTTGTTATTTTTCCTTTTTTGTCTATATTCGCTTGACAAAACAACACATGTTTTGGAATTTTTTATGAAACTTTACTTTTAATTCTTACTTTTTGTAAATTATTTCATAAACCAAAACAAGGGAATTAAAATGGTAACTATTTATATCCCAACCTGTGTAGAATTTTATGTGCCTAACATTATTTCATCAACGATGTTATTTCAGCCGAAAACGAAGAAGTTTATAGATCGCAAGAAAGCTGTAACTTTCAACTTGGTCCATCGTTCTCAACGGGACCCTCTGGTAGCTGATGAGACCGCCCCGCAGCGTGTTCTAGTGCCAGTTAACGCCAACGTACCAGTTAAGAAAGACAAAGATACTGTAAGTATTATAATTATAACCTTATAATGGTTCCAATGGAAGTAAACATTTTATAACATCATTACATTGCACGTAATTTTCCCCAATGTTATTGACAATCCTCAGTATCCCGCTACAATCGATATTTTCGCCTATAATGGTATATAAGTCGCAGGGTGAATAGATTTCAACATTTTAAACTTCATCGTCACTGGCCATAAAGTGGCATCAGTCTATCATTGATTTATCATAAAAAAAATTGTATGTCGTCCAATTCACGTCCAATACTAATTCAAAGTCTTAAATTGCAGGGTCTAACACCAGAACAAAGAAAACAGGAGCAGCAGAAATATGGAATCTATTTTGATGATGACTACAATTATCTTCAACATCTTAAAGACACCAGAGAAGTCACTATGGTGGTGCAACCTGTAAGTTTCTACTTTACTTAAACACTAAAATCATCACAACTTATCATCAGATGACATTGTTATCAGTCATTAATTATGTAACTGTATACATACATGTAGAACTGTTAAACTCCTTTTTTAAAATTGGTTAAAAAGAGCTAAAAATTGGACATAAGAATGTCACCTGACCCTCCTTTTCTATGATATGATGCTATTTATGTAATTACTCTGGAATTACCATAATATAATGTTTGTTCAACAAATAAATGTAATTTATGAATTTTGTAAGCGCATAACAAGATAAGTCTAGTAATAGTATTTACTCCTGTAATTTTTTATAGTTATTTAATTTTCCATTATATCAAAAACTACTTGTAGACTGTCAGTAATGAAGAAAACCGTCATTAATGAGTCAAAACAAACTATTTTTTACAGAAACCTGTACACAAGAGAAAAGAAAAGTCGAATGAAACTCTGGAAGTAAATGATAATGACACAAATGTACCAACAACATTGAATCTACCAAGTTCCGTGTTTGCTTCAGAGGTTGAAGAGGAAGTTGGTTTACTGAATAAAGCTGCTTCACAAGGTAGGTCACCATAAATACTTTCACCATTTATTTAAAGCATATTATATGTATTTTTCTTGTAATTTTTTTTTATTATGAAATTACTAACAATCACTCACCGCTCCACCTACATAATGTTGTTGTTTTCGCAATATCTTTTTTTGCTGCTCCTCTCCTATTCATTTTAACATGACATTATATAGTCTATAGCCTTCCTCAATAAATGGACTATCTTACACAAACAGAATTTTTCAAATCGATCTAGTAGTTCCTGAGATTAGCGCGTTCAAACAAACAAACTCTTCAGCTTTATATATTTTAGTATAGATATAGATTACTGGTTAGTTTAATTATATACTTTTGTACATTTTTAGCTTGTAATGATTGTAACAATATTGTTGTTTATTACAGGACTGTGTTTGAATTTGGATCCTGAAGTAGTGGCAGCATTGGATGAAGACTTTGATTTTGAAGACCCTGACAATCAACTTGAGGATAACTTCATTGAACTAGCTATGGGTGAAGGTAAATATCCTACTAATATCAGATACTAGAGGTCGCCGGCGGCTCCGCCCGCGTAATTTTCCCGTTTCTGGAATATTTTATTTTGCTGCTCCTCTCCTATTCATCATAGCGTGATGTTACATAGCCTATGAGTTTTCTCGATAAATGGACTTTTTAACACTAAAAGAATTTTTCAAATTGGTCCAGTAGTTCCTGAGATTAGCGCGTTCAAATAAACAACCTCTTCAGCTTTATAATATTTGTATAGATTCGTCTGACGTTTATTATTATTAAATATAGAGTATTCTAATATTTATGTACTCTTCATAGATAATTAATTATTCTTTATCAAAATACACTCCGTTAATTGCAGGTGATGAAGAATATGAAGATGAAAATGATGGTGAAAGTATGTCGGGTGATGATGACTCTGAAAAGGCATTTGCTTCAGACATGGATTCTGATGATGATAGTGATAATAGAGTAAGGGATTTGTACTTGAAAATTTGTTACTTATCGCAATGCTGTTGGAGCAAAAGCTAACAAATGAACATTATGTAAAGGTTCATGAAAATTCAAGGTTGGAAGTACCTGATGTAGATACTCGTATCTGCAGGATCAACCAAACTAAAAGATAAAATTATGGTAGAACAGCATATTATTCCAATGCAGGGATTTCAAAACTGGGTTTCATAAAATAGTCAACAAGATTCCACCTAAATTAAATTACACATTTCTTAACAAAAGGGTATTTTTGTGGAATCGGTCAAATGTAGCAAGGAAAATAAAACATAAGACGAGAAAATAAAGTCATTTGATATGGGGTTCTATAAAATTAAGGTATTTGGTTGGTGTACCCTTGTTCAAGTGTACCTAAATTGTAAGACATAGTTAATTATTTTCCAGGATGGCAGGCGACCGAAGATGCCTTCGTGGGGTGACAAAGATGACACTAAGTCCCGTTTCTCACAGTACTCCATGTCTTCCAGTGTTATTAGACGCAATCAGGGCCTTACATTGTTGGATGATAGGTTTGAAAAGGTAACTTATTAATATTATTTGAGATAGTTATCATATTCCATGTTGTACGCCCTTTTGTTTATTTTCCCTTAGTAATTTTTATTGTGTTTATCCTATAATTTATAATTTTGCAGGATGTGGATTGTTCGTACAATATAATTAAACATCTAGCTTGAAAATCCACCATACCAATAAGTTACAGCACTATCTTTTTTGTTAGGAAAGTAACCTTAATACTGTGCAGGGAAGGGAATAAGTAGGACAACACAATTTTAGGCTAAATATTTTGGATCTGTGTGTATACGTGCATGCAAATGTCGTGTTTGTGTGCGTGCATACATGCGTGCGCTCGTGCGTGCGTGCGTGCGTACGTGCGTGCGTGCGTGCGTGCGTGCGTGCGTGCGTACGTGAGTGCGTGCGTGCGGGCCTGCGGGCGTGCGTGCATGTGTATTTTACGTAATATATCATCTTTATCCTTTCTTCTATTAGATGTTCGCAGAATACGACGACACAGAAGTGGGTGCATTAGACCTGGACGATATCGAGGGGTTCATGCCGGAGTCCCACGACATGCTGCTGCGGGCGGCAGAGGAGTTTGAGGAGTCGCAGAGGAGACGACAGCTTGATAAGGAGAAGGAGTTGGTCAGGTATTGTAATAACATATATTTTAGTTACATATAACCAGGTTAAAGTGATATTATACATTACATAAAATAACTATCGTTAATAGAACAACAAAACAAGTAATTGATGAAAATTGGGGGTATTTTCAAGAAAATAATAGCCTGTCACTCACTATCTAAACAACTTCAATGACACGGTCACACACCATAATTATTTTCAAATTCGACAAGCCTCTAGAGCATGCCAAAGAAATGAACATACATACGCTAGGAGAACATTATTTCGATAGGAAAACGGAGTATGGTAAAAAAAAATTCGCCATGCTTTCGATTCCCTTTATGAGTGACAAGGGCTATGCATACTATCTGAATTCCATCATGGGTAAAGAAAATAAATAAAGCTCTATTGCAGGTTACAAAGACTGCAAGAAATAGCCGAGGAGTCGGAGGAAGATGACTTGGTGACACTGGAAGTGCAGCCGAAGGAGAAGTGGGACTGTGAGACCATACTGTCCACATACTCTAATCTGTACAACCATCCTAAACTTATTGAGGAACCCAAGGTAACATAATAATATACTAGTTGACCCGCCCTCGCTTTGCTGTATGATTTTTCAATATGGCTGACCACGTCAACTGTCAGTCACGTCAGTTAGAGATGTCCCATACAAACTTTATATTTTTATATAACTTTTGATAGAGTGGACTTATTTAAATAATAAAGCCTATGTAATGCCCTGAGTTAAGGATTATGAATGTATTTCATCCATTGTTCTGTCAAATCAGCCGTTTTGGCGTGAAGCTCATTGAAACACAGACAAATAGAGCCCCCCAATTTTCAATTTTACTATATGGATAGATAACTTAAACGATTTATTTTATCGTTAAGTTAATGTTGGTTTTCTTTTTAAGTTAGTTCGCTCACCATAATATTAAAAAAACAATGCCACTTACCATTAGGTTGTTAAGCATTAACTTATTTAAAAAAAAAATGTAAATTGTACAGACAAATGATTGGTAAACATACACTAAATGGATAATGTTTTCTTAAATTTATCATTATTCCAGAAACCAGGAAAAATCCGCATCAATCCCAAAACTGGGATACCAGAAGACACACTGGGCAAGGACAATAAGCTGACAGTGAGGTCGTTGGCCAAGTTCAACGCTATGAACCATAATGTGGAGAAGAACTCGAGCGATGATGGAGAATCTAACGCTGAAAGTCTACTTTCGACCTTAACTGTATTATCTTTAAGGTTTGTATTGCGTTAATGAAGAGAGTGGTATAAGATTTTTTAGTATACTGATATCTTGTATGTAAGCAATGATAAATATTTATGGCCAGTACCTATCACTGTGAGAGGAGACCTAAGCCCAGTGGGATAGTTATGGCTTGCGATGACGAGCAATAATAAAAAAATAATATATACCAAGAAATAGCTTGATATTATTAGGGATTGTTAATTTGACAATTGTACTATTTTATGTACTTTACATAGGTACCAAAAAAAATTAGAATACATAACAGTATTATATTATTGTAGTTGAGCTATAATTTTTTTTTGTAAGTTAGAAAAGTTACATTATAAAGTTAATTTTATGAAACAAACTTAGATGTTACATACGTATAAGTGAGAATTATAACTGAGCTTAATAGAACTTTTAACATTCCTGTTTTTCCTTCAGGCCTAAAGACGAATCCCCAGAAGAAAAGAAGGAAAGAAAACGTCTTCTCAAAGAATACAGAAAAGAAAGGAGAGTGGAGAAGAAAGCCAATAAGGAAGCTTTTAAAGAAGAGAAGAAACGACAGGAGAAAATTATGATGAATAATAAAAATAATGTGCAAGGAAACCGAATATTGTAGAATATATTTGTAATAGTTTAGCTTTGTCGTTTTATTTGAAACTCTGTGTACTTCGCTATGTAACCTTTAACCATGCCATATCCTATCGTAAGAGTTCGTATTATTCCTTAAATGGCTTTTGTTGATCGAAAAAATGAAAACCATAACATGATAAAAATATTTTTATTCAAACAAGTTATAATATTGCTTTCATATCTATACTTCATAATGGTTCTATAAATTAATGATATTATTATAATAACCTTAATATTAATGTTACAAACATTTTGTCTCACTTCCACAAGATTCACAATTCTGTTTAAAACTAGTAACATAATATAATATTATTTATAATCACCTTAAATATACACTATTACGCCCTACAAGTTAGTACTCTATTGCAATTTCATCTGAGGATGATGATTATAATCAGTTCCGTTTTCACCATAAGGGCACACGGGACCCTTGCTTAGGGCCCCTACTCGAAAAGGGCCCCAAATAACTGACAAAATTTGTTTTTAAATCTATCGAAAGTAAGTGCGACTTGTAGGTTAAAGGTATTCGCACATTACATCAACTCAACGTCGACTCAACTCCAACTCAACTCACAGTATGGCATTGAAATGTAAGCTCTATATTATGTTACTTTAGAGCGAATTTGTTAATTTGTAAGTTAAAGGTATACGACGCGTGTACGACGAGTGGCCAACGCGTACAAATTGACAAATTCGCTCTTAAGTAACATAATATAGAGCTTACATTTTAATGCCATACTGTTAGTTGGGTTGGAGTTGAGTTGACGTTGAGTTGATGTAATGTGCGAATACCTTAATCTAGATTATTTTAGATTCTAAGAGAGCACAAGACCTTCATAGCCCAAACCGTCTGGGTCGGGGCACTCCATCCTATTCTTCAAGTGTTGCAGCGTATTGTGGAAATGCTTGGTGATCTGCTCCACTTCCTCGGACTGGTCTAGATTGGCCAGTTCCTCTCGAATCTTCTGGATTACCTAGAATTTAAAAGGAAGTTAAGAATAGGTCTGTTTATTTAAGTTATGCTGCATGAAAAAATAACTTCACTTTTTTGTTCCGAAGAGTTTTTTTGGACTGAAATTTTAACATAGGACACTGCTGTTCAAACATACATGTTTACCTCGTTTTTTTCGTCGTGACTTAAAAAGTAAACGACCTTGGCACCACTTTTATTTATTTCATTAATTTAAAAAAATATTTACAAGTATACAGAAATTTATTTTAACATTAAAATATCGTTTATTCTTTAATTTTTTTTTATTTTTTAATCGTTAATTACAATAAAAAGACACTGTAAGATTGTTTTACTTTTTAAATCACAACGAAAAAAACGAGGCATAAAAGCTATTCAAGCATAGAAAATTGTATTTTAACATAGGAAATTGCTATTCAAACAGGCAATAGTATTTACATACAAAATCTCTAAAACAACAAATCATATAATATAATATTATCTAAACATATTTAGATATTATCTAAACACAGCTTATCAATCACGCCAAAACTATCATATATAACTCACAGCATCAATAAGATTGGTAGTAAGCGCCTGGTTGCCTCGTTCCCGCAGCAACGCGTACCGTCCCAGCAGTTCTGCTAACAGCTGCGCCTGCACACCACCGTCCATACATTGCTGCGCCACGCGCGCTGCTTTCTTTAAACAGTCTAGCGCACGCTGCGGCTCGTTTAGCGGCCACTGGGGAATAAAAAAAGGACAATATTATTTGATCCTCTAAAAACTAATTGATCTATTTTACAAGTCGACACCCCCCGCGAATAATCCGGTAACTGTAAAAGTGAAAATGTTCAGGAAAAATAAAAAACCATTTTTGATTAATATCTTCAATAAACAACAAATATTAGAGACTTTATAAATCGCATCTGGAAGCTAATTTTTCCAGCTTTCGGGTTATTTCAACAAAATTTTAAAAATCCCAAGGGTTTCTTTATAATATTGCTGAATGCATTTTACTATACTGGCGTAGTTCAAGGTCTGGTCAGTAATGTCACTTACGATATTATTCGTGTACATTCGTATTTTAGACTGCAAAAATAAAATCGTTTTACGATATTATTCGTGTACATTGATATTTACAACTGCAACAGTAATATCATGTTGAGATATTATTCGTGTAGATTGTTTTGTTTATAAATATTTGTAAATAGCAACTACTATGTTATTCAGTTGTATAAAAAAACGTACATTTTGTGGTTTTGATCATTACGGTTGATTCGAATAACTTGTAAGTATTCGTTATTTAATGATTGTTATTAATTTTATGAAATAAATGACATTGTGGTAAATGAAACGACTTTCATTAGTTTAATAGAACGTAATATTATTATTATTAACTCAAAAAATAGACATTCTGAACTAATCACACGATAATTACACAGTCATGAAACTACAATTAAGCTGTATAAAGGTACAATCAATCAGAATCCTCATCGTGACCTGCTCTAGTATCACAATAGCTTAAGTTCCTATAGAATTGTTGGTAATGCAGAGGAATTGCTTGGGAGTTACACAGGCTTAGGAGATCATCGTACAAAGCTTTTGTAATAGGAAGGGGTTCATTGTATGCTGGCTTTAATTGAATACTTTCAATTGGTTTGGACACCGGTTTCTGCCGACGCTGCCTCGTTACATCATAATCCAATTCAATATAATCCTGATCAAAATCATATTTGAAGAGAAAACAGTTCGGTTTAGTGTATGACACACTAACTTCCATCACATCGGACCAACGTACTCTTTCTCCTGTCTTATCCTGAACCCATCTTTTGGGTTCAACAAGTTCTTTTATGTTGAGGATTTCAGACTGTTGCATTTCTTTTAGGATGTATTTGTTTCCGGAGATTTTAGCGTTCATAATAATACTATATACTTGGTCCGGTGTATACAAAATTTTGTTTTTCAGAGCTCTTTCTATACACGAGTGCATGGAGTCTCCTTCATTTTGGCTATGGCCACCAACAAAAAATCTGTGCGTGATGTCAATTTTAAAAGTTATTGCAACGTAAAGATATAATGCAAAAATGTATCTATTTTTATTCTGACCATAACAACCATCTGAGTAAAATATAATTTTGCGTATACCCTTTTCGTGTACGGTCTTTATAAATTGCAACAAGCAACTTCCGATTTCAATGCATCCTTTCTTCCCAATTTGAGCTTGCCAAACGTAACAGAATCCAAGTTTATTTAGAGCGTCAAAAACTGTAAAATTATAAATAGGATATTTACGCTTGTAATGGAAAATTGACACTTCAGACTGTGGTACATGTAGTACTTTCTCCAAATCGAAAATTGCCAGAACGGTATCATCTTTATTTAGATTTTCCTTTTCTTCTCTTTTTATTTCACGTACTTTTTCTTTCATACTCAAATGTTTCCTATAGTTTTCTTCCAAAGACACCTGTGCAAGGGAGTCAGCTTGCTGATATTGTGAACATACAGTACACTGATCCTTTTTGGGCTTAAAGAAGGAATAATTGTAGTTAGTATTAAATACTCTTTCATACTGTCGTTTTGTAGCCATTTTAATAGTATTTGGATAGTTCTGGTTTGTAAACCAAAACTTGTAGAGCCGGTACATTTTTGAAATATTTAGAGATTCAGATAAATATTCTCGTTTAGACCTTTTTCTCGTGTAATGCGATTCGACTTTGGGAAATAAATCAATATGATTTCTTATAGTGTTCTCTGTATCTAGGTTCATTTGATGTGGTCTATTCTGATGCCTTCCTCGTTTATCAATCAAACTTTCATCGTTTTTAATTTTGTCTAAGGCTGTATAAATCATTTGCTCAGTAATAGATAATGTATTTAAAAAAAAAACCTTGCATACTTGAATTTCTTCATTGTTAAGAGGAAAATAATATTTTAATGTTTGAGATCGGTTATTTTTTCTATTTACGGTTACCCTTTTAACATCACTGGATTTAACATGTCGTGTAATGAATTGCCATTGAAATTCGCGATCGGAAAGTTTATAAAAGTTTGTATGCAGTGCAAGCCTATCTTCTGTGTTAAATTTTAAACCGCAACCTTTTTTACAGGCACAGTTGGGTAAAACATTCTTCTTCGGATGATGTTTTCTATTACGGGCACCTTCATATGCTTGGCCCGAATTTTTAAGCTTCTTGTTCTTGTTGTCTCTCCATTCACTTGGATCTCCTTTACGTTTTCTAGTTAACTTTTTTGGCTCGAGTTGATTTTGATTTTCAATTTCAGATAGTTGGTTAGTTTGATCGTCAGTGACAAGTTTGTTTATATAATTTACTGTAGGTACTTCTCTAAGGATACCTTGTATGGATGTTTCAGGTTGGCTAAGTTTGTCAACTTCCTCGTCAACAGAATTTAGACATGGTTGATCAATTAAACCTAAAGGGTCTAAGTCCATAGTGGCGTCATTGTCCTGTTCAATTAAATCATTTCCAGAGTCCTCTAAAAATATTTCTGCTACTTCTAAGTTTTTTTGTTTGTTTTTCCCTTCATCATATCTTGTAAAACTTTGCTCACTTGTCTCTATTTCACAGTAATTTGTTATATTATTTTCTGGATTAAGGCTGTCAATTTGTTCTTTTTGATGTTTCTTTGTTTCGACGATATTTGATGAATTAATTGAAATTTCTATAGACTTATCATAAATAATGCTGTCGGTTTCGGGAGATTCCGGTTCAATTGTTATTTCAATTTTGAATTCCTGCAATACATTGTTATTTTTTTCATCTGAAATTTCAATGGTTTCTTGTTCTTTCTGAATTAAGTCTGAATTAGTTATTGTTACATTAGAAATAGAGCTGGTAGCTCTAGTTGGTATTAGTGTTGTTTCCAGCTCGTCACTTGTTGACTGATCGGTTATTATATCACTCTTATTATGTATAGCTAATTGTAATTGTTCATTCACAGGTGTAAGTGTAACATCCAAAGTATTGACAGGTGTCTGCATCTTTTGGTTTTTTGGAGAATAATATATAAAGTTCTTTTTATAAATGACTGTAGGAGAAGCCATGAAATCAGTTTCACACAAAATTACAGATAAATTCGAAACCGTAGATGGAGATCGTGTGAAATTTTCAATACTGAGCAAATTATCTATAGCAAGTGAATCACCTCCGAGACTAGAGGTGCTATAATTATCACTTTCTTGCGAATGTGTGTTACTACATGAAATATTAAAATTATCTGAATCTTGCAAATCAGTACCAAGGCTTGAAGTACTTCGACTATCGGGTAGTCTACGCTCTGGACTCGGAATGTATTCAGAACAATCAGGGGAGAAATCTTCTGACTCATTCTGGTCTTCAAAATATTTTATACTTGATGGTTCTACAAAAATACAAAGCCTTGTTATAAAATAAGTAGATTATTTATGTAGTTATAGGCTACTTAAAACGATTAAATGGGTAATAAACAATAGAAAAGATAATAAGAATAGAATATGTTTGAAGGAACATACCTCTCAACTTGTACACTCTTGGTTTATCATCAGCAGTAGAAGATTGTGATTCGCATTGTATAGAATCTGTAATAATAATTACACTTCAATTAAATAATGCCTAATACTATGAACGTTGGACTGGACAAAGAGGACAACTAAACTGACTTAAGCAAGGAAAAGGATCGGGTGTTCGAATCCAAGGCACATATCTTTGCTTTTCACATACGACGGGAAGAACAACATAATAGTCGCCGAACGAGGTAAAAACTTGCACTATAGTTTGTATCAACATCATTCGAGCCAAGTGACAATATGTTAATTCACCCACAAGTAGGTAATTAAAATTATTTTTATTTAAATCACTTTCACTTACATAATATTATTTTAAAGACACTCACCCTTTCTGCTAAGATCCGCTTGTTCATTGACGAAGTTATATAATAATTTCCGTCGGGATGTACTATATTTTAACCGGCGTGGCAACATTGTTCACAAAGTACGTACTTATGTCACAAATTCACTTTTAAACAAACAATTATTATTACAACTATTAACACAATTATTATCACAACCTTTCACTCCAACTGACACTACCTGACTCTTGTTTGGTAAACAAACATTGCGATAGGACAACCGATTGAAGTGGGCGGGGCAATAGCGCTTGCCGTCGCATTAGGCATATTCGCAGACAGTACATGTCCGTACAGGTTCAAAAATTGCGCGCGGTGTATTCGTAACAGTCTATTAATGTTTAGATGATACTTATAACGTACACGAATAATATCGTAATTATCATTATAGAAAACAGTTGTGTAGGAACCATTCGATAATGAATGTAGCTGAAAATTGGTTTCTTAATTAAACCTCGAATAAGCCTGTACTAATATTTACCTAAATGAGATAGTACACTATTTACCCGAATAAAATCGTAATGATGATTAATTTGAATAATTAAAATAATAATAATCCGTAAGGATCCAAAACAATATTATTCGTTCACAATATATCTTAAAGCATTTTTATGGAATATACATGTAATTTTTTATATCTTCGTCAATATCGATAGAAAAAATCTGGAAAAAATTCACAAGTTGTATTGTAACCTCTAGATGCCAAAAAACATATAACATGAAAAACCCCGTAATAGCACATTACCGGATTATTCGCGGGGGGTGTCGAAGTGATCATCAATTTTAATGATTAATCCTCTTTCTTTCAAACATAAACTTCCATATTGAGATACATTCGGTACATTTGGCTTTTAAGTTGGTTAGGTTAGGTTGGTATGATTTTATTAACGAGAAAGGAGGAACCACGTGAGAGCGGGGTTCCGGCGACATCTGTGACATAGTCAGTCGCTCACTTAGTAGTTAGTATTACAGTGTCTCAAAGAAAGAAGATCAATAATTAAAATAGATGACCACTTAAATACATCCCAATAAAAAAAAAATATGCTTGTAGCGACTTCGCCCTTAAGTCAGGGTTTTGAGTCCTTTTTATGGATTCTAAAGCAAACGAGCTGATGTGTCACCAACCCCTGCCGCATATGGACATCGTAACAAATATAGAGTAAGACTATAGGG